>DF241048.1:0-91647 GCA_000507305.1 Breviolum minutum Mf 1.05b.01
ATTGGTTGGTTGGTTGGTTGGTTGGTTGGTTGGTTCCTCAATGTTCTCCACGGGGGGACGATGCTGAGCTGAGGAGATACTGGGACAGATCTCGGTGTTGTTGCAGAAAATCTCGGCCAAGAAGGGTGAACTGTTGGCAAACATGGAATTGGCACACTTGTAGTTATGTAGTGGAAATTGATCGTTCATTTTGATTGCTTGAAATACTGAAATACTTGTTGTTGCTGTGGATGTTGTTGGCATTGTGTCGTTGTCGTTGTTGTCGTTGTTGTTAATTGTGTGGATGCAAAGTGAATGACATCGATTCTTCGGTAAACGTGGGGTGTCTCTATTTCTACCAAGGGGCTTTGTAAGGACACGTTGCAGCACAAGGCTTGACCTTAGTTTTTCCATAGTTGAAAGGAAACCATCTTTCAAAAAACCATGGCTATTTTAGTGTCCTTTCCTCGAAAGTCTATGATATGCTGTAATATCTTCTCATTCCGCGTTGACGAATGGGAACCTTCTATAGAAGTTGTGCAATGTATCTATATATCATGAAGCCATGTCAAATTCCAACCAACCATTCCCCACAGTCCCACATGTGGGAGCTCAATATTTGAGGGATAATTGCCAAAGGCATCCAAGCATTCTCCATTAAGGCCTGCTTTCAAATTCTTGAGGTTTTCCCATTTCAAGGGAATTTTTGAGGTGCAGAAGCCACGGAACCTGATCTGCTTTGGGCCGCCAAAGATCGGTATCGTCAGCAGAAGCTTGACGTCAAAAACGAAACGGTTGTTTCTTTTTTAACCAGTAGAACGATAAATGAAATTTTGTTTGTGAAATCTTGCTGTCCATGGATTGCTGATTGCTGATTTTGATGTATATTCTTCCAATGTTGTATTCGAGATTTAGTCAAAATGAATATGTATCTCTTGTTGCTGAGAACCAATCAAAACCCAGACGCACACACACACACATTTTTATCTACTCACAGATATTGGGGTTTAATAAGATCCTGCGATTAGTGGAACAAAGATTAAACACACGCTTGTAGATTTAGGTGCATGTTGCTTGACCAGGAGTTGAGGCAGCTAAAAATAAGCGAATATTATATATATGATAATTGTATATATATATATACATATTGGTTTCCCAACAGGTTTTCCTGGCAGGGGTTCGTTTTCAGGGTCAATTTTTTGAGGGTGTTGTTGCTGTTTTATTTGCCTGCGTATGTATGTGATGTTCCAACTTTCTCCTTTTATAGTTGATGATTGTCACGACCAAGGTCTTACGGATGACACATCAAAATGTCTTTAAAGTTTCCTCAACAGTAAACGTCAACGAGAATTGCCTTAAGGAGACGGTCCCTACTACAGTCTGTGGAGAAAGCCTTTGCGAGAGATCTTCACTTTGCCGAAGGCAAAGGAAACATGTAATTTCAGCAGTGCTTTGTCATTGTGCAAAAATCTGAACAAATCCCCGAAGGTTTGGTCGAAGTGCATCCCACAGTGCCACAACTTTGGCGATGCCTGGATCTACTTGGCTTGCAACGGCGACAAGTTCAAAAAACAGCAGAGGCCGGGTGGAGGTTTGAATGGTTGTAAGTAGGATGGACATGGATGGATTAAGTTGGTATTGCTTATTTTGATATATCTTTATATATTTTTGATTTTTGGGAATGAGTCCAAGAGTCTAAGTTTGAGATGTAGGGTGGGGGTTGAACTATGGTTGGTTTGGATTGACAGGTGAATTTAAGTGGGTGTGAGGAGGCTATGGACCTTTCCGACTGTGAAACCCAAAGGTACAGGTGAAGAGATTTGTTGCTCCAGTTGTGAGCTTTGATCAAGATTCACTTTGTAAACTAACAGGATGTGTCCAGTATTGAGACACAAACATCCGGGGGTGGGAAGGAAGGCATCAATGAACATATATTGGGCAGTGAACTGGATATCGTTGATTGGATCCAGGTCATGTTTCAGCAACTGCAATGCATATTAGCAGCAAAAGCTAATCGTCTCATGGCGGAAGAAGACTGCGATGGCCTTGGTGTCGCACGCTTTCGTTTCTGGGCTTGCTTAAGACCTGCAAACTTTACCAGAGAATTGGTGTGTAAATATAAGGTCCTGATGTTCTTTGGTTTCAATGGAATTGAATTCAAACAATAGAATCTCACCACATCTGAGGACATACTAGTTTCTTCCAAGTCACATTTTGCAATTCCTATAGAAGTTTTAGGAGTTTTCCGTGATCTCTTGGCTAATCCTTTTGGGGAACGAACTCTACTCCCTGTCGGTTTCTGAGTCCTTGCTACACCCGCCTACCTGGTGAGTTGAGGATGGCTGGATGAAAAGCCCAAAGAAACGGCCTCCAAACTCCAGGTCATTGAAGGATTTGTGAACTTCCTTTGTCGGCAACTTGCACAATCGGATTGGCGAGGGGAAAAACATGGAGACAAAAACAGATGAAGCCGATCTGGAGTATGGCTCTTTGGTATGCTAAAGGGAAGGAAGACAAAATCTACATTTGTCAATCATTTGTCTAGTTGTTTTCAATTTTGTGTTGGGTTTTGTAGGAGTCCAGATTTTGCATCGCAATACAAATGAAAGCGATGGTGGCAATTGAACAAAGAAACACATCCCAAATCCATCACAGACATTCACAGACATCAATGGCCTTACATCATCTGTGTTATTGTGATGTTTTTGAAGAAAATGGAATCCAAGTTTGAGATGTTTTTCCAGGTTTTATATGGATGCTTCGAAGCAATTTTCTTTTATGGGGGTACCGAGGCGCTAATGGCATTTGTTTTAAACAAAATAAAGATGTGATTGAAAAGTTGATAGCCCTCAATAGTCCATCCCCCAAAAAATAAGAAAACATGACATGATCAATCGTGAGACATTTCATCTACAGGATGCTAGAGGTAGTTTCAGTCGACTCATTCGTTTCACCATGTTTCAACCGTGTTGAAAACACCGACAACCTTGTGAACAGTAACCATCCGCCCCAGGTATGTTACCGGGGATGAAGTCGAGGTCCCTGTGACGGGGGATGCTGTGTGGATACATATATTTATACGAGTTTTACTCATCGGAACATGAATCTTTATATTGTACGTATCAAGATATTTTCATGTAAACATCCCGGAATTCATGGAATGCCCCAACTTTTTGATTCCAAGTTCAGAGTATTTTCCTATGGGGGACGGTCAAATTTCCTCGATTAAGTGTTCCAGTGTACTTCCACTACAAATATGAATTATAGTGACAATGAAATGTCGAATGATCGAGCGTGGTTGTGTATCCTTATATGATTTGGCCGAAATTTAGATATGAAAGGATTAGTGATGATTTTGGCTTAAAGTGGATCGCAGAAGAAACAAGTAAGGATGCTTCATGGACATTCTGAACGAGCTTGCATTCGTGTAGACTTTCAAGCAACGTTGATGATGCAAGCCCTTGACTGTATGTGTAAATGGGACAGATTGGGTCAGCTAGATGACCTCAATGTTATGGCTTACAAGGAGATGTGCGCCACAACGGGTTCACCATTTGGGATTTGCCAACTCAGCCCAGGCCTACAAAGCTTTGGGTTACAGCCTTTACCCGCGCATGGTCAAAGTCCTGCTGAGTTGCTTACATGCAACAAACGCAATTTCAACGTTGACTTATTTTGTTGGCAAAAAAAGGGTTGGCGTTCGTGTTGTTGTATGAAACGGAGGGAAGAGATATATATATATGTATATATACATATATATAGATATCTATATATCTTTAACAATTATATGGAAAAGGCAGGTGGTTGAGAAAAAAATCATGATGTTGAAGCTTTTCCCCAGTTTCCAGAAGTCGATCGACTTTGACAATTTGTTTGAAGGTAGCTAAGGGACCAGGTTGATCCAGGGTTGTATGACCTACCAGTCTATCCGACTATCCATTTCACTTCTGGCCATTGGTAAAGGAACTTCATGGAAACTGATCCAACATCTTGAACAATCAGGGCCATTTAACAATTCACCTTTCCTGAACAACAAACTCTGTTGGTTTGTAGGGGAGACCTCCCAAATTCTATTCTAAATCAGAATTCCGATTGGTCGGCCCAAACGTCCCAAGGTCATTTGGATTTCGCTCAGCAGGGACCGGAGATTGAAGATTTCGAGCGCTTTTGACAGCACTGTAGTACCACATTTTTTGACAAAATGTGTCCAAAATGGGAAGACAACATGAAACAATTGAAGATGATCGGATTTACAAAGTTCATTTCCTAAGCACCAGTCATCCAACACCATCCTGACTTGGAGCCGGGCCATTTTTTTTGGAGGGGTTGCCAGTGACTGGATACATCTGAGGGTGAAATTTTAAGCCCAAGCAATGAGTGTCTTCAGTAGACACAGTTTAGCAAATGTTCCCAAAACCATGTTGGCATGATGTTCTTCTCCCATGTACTGTCATTATTGTGTACTTTGTCTTTTTGGATGTTCTTTTCGCGGTTTTTATAGTGTAGATCATACTTGTCTATCATAATTCAATATATATATATACTTCATTTGCTATATTTCATCTTCATCTACAATGTTTATTTCTTGTACCAATATCACTTCACCATGCATTCTTTGCATGACACATTGGAAATTTGAGCCACGATCATCTACTCCAAGGCGACGTTTACAACAACGAGGTGGGGTGGCCCTTGTGTCTTCCCAAATCTAGGCAGTTGGGCACCAACAGTCACATGCAACAGCTTCAATTCTCATCACTCACCATGCCCAACCAGGCTTTATCGCTGAGAATGAGACAAGCCTGTCCCGGATGGTACAGCGTCAGCGGGAGGTAGCGACAAGTAGCCGCACTGATGTAATGCTGTGACAAACCTGTGGTAGCAGATGTATTTTTCTTTAAGCTAACATCTACGCATTACTACAGATTCAGATGATGATGATGATGATGTTGTTGTTGTTGTTGTTCCTGTTCTGCGTCTTGCGGTTGTTCCTCTTCAATGTAGCTTTAATGGTTGTTACGGTATTCTGTCCTCCCATCGCTGACAGGCCCAATATCAGCGACCACAGCTGTTGGTCCAAGCGCGACGTTGGATTTTGGAGGAGGTGCGGAACTCCCATGAGGATATGTTGGGTCCATCCGACTTTTGAAGAGTTCCTGATTTTCATGGTGAAATTCAATGGGACTAAAGATGATTTAAGATAGATAATATGAGAACACCTTTGATGAATATGAGATTCAATTGTCGCCTACACAGTATATATGAAAGAGCAACTGAAAAACACGAGGTTCGAATTTTAGAAGAGTCTGTGTCAACGACGCAGGTGGAAGATGCAGCGCTGCCAGCTTGTTATGAGACATCACATCTACCCGTGACCTTGAGCAGAGACAAGCACCCCAAGCATCTCAGATGTGACTTTAGGTATGACTGAATTTTTACGGGATTTCTGTGGCATCCATCCATCATCTGACCTTTCGAAGGATCAGGCTGCGGCCATCCGTTGCACCGAAGCGTGCCACGGCAGGTGACGGTGCAGCTTTCGAAAAAGACCATTCAGGTGGAACCTGGGTGATGGGCAAAAAGTTGCTAGGGTAGCGGACCTACAACAGTCACCACAAAAACAACACCAACAACCACAACAACCACAACAACAGCAGTAGCCCACGTCTTTCCATCTATGATTCTTGTGAGGTCCCACGTCGTTTTTTGATATCTTTTCGGAGAAGTAGCTGAGCCGAGCATGCAAGCATGCATGCTATCTCAACTATCTTAAGAAGCATTTGCTGACTTGCTGATAATGTTTGAATTTACTGAATTGCATATTGTACACGAAGGATATTTCAAGGCTATGAGTTCGGGCTAGGTGAAGCAAGTGCATAGACCTATTATATGATTCTGTGCCGTCATGCTGTAATACTTCTTTGTTTCTAGCAAGCAAAGCCCCTGGTAGATGAGGGTTGAAAGATGCTTGTTAACTGTTTTTTTTGCATTTTCTTGGGCATTTTGACAAAGTGTGAGTGAATTCATCGCCCGCCGTCTTTTCTCCCTGTTGCGAAGTTTCAATCTTAAGAAAACAATAGAACAAATACATGGGATTAGTGGAGTAGCACGGAGTTCAATCGTTTGATAGATATCTCTACCATACATCATACTCATATATGATTCGAACCATAAACCTCTTGTGATTTCTTTCTAGAATTGGTGATTTTCAGGTTCCAGCTGTTAATTTTACCGGGTGTGTTACCAGAATCTTTAAATTTTGGCACTCTTGAAGCTGCGAACATGGACGTTTGCTACCTTTGTAGCAGCTAGTGGGAGCTTCAAGTACAGATGCTGTCAATGACAAGAATTTCAATTGATCAATATGTTGATGGAAGAAATCCTGTACCACCTGGGATGGTTAAAACCCTATAGATAATGGAATAATTATCATCCTTGGTGGTGCAGGATTTTGTCCATCAACAGTATGTTGAGTTTGATCCAACTCTTTCACGTTTTGTTGGCGAAGGTCTCTTCTGCAGCTGACAAGTTGGCGAGGCATACCCGTTAGAGCTCCGGACGTCTTCGGTCTACCGCTGGTGATTTTAGCGCCCAAAAATTGCTGTAACACACTGACCTCAAAGCAAGTTGAAAGTAGTTTACGGATGTTTACTGGCGACGACATGCCAACAGGGAGCATGGCAATTATTTGAAGACTGCAGATTAAGTAGTGAAGGTGAATTTCTTTTTCATATATAATAAGTATATTGGCACTGTCTTGTAGATTGGCCATTGGCACCCCCCTCTTTGTTGAACGTAAGGATTCACCATCACCACCTGCCAATAACGTGTGTCAGGTGTCTAGATCAACTGCATGGCAGCTGTGAAGAACAGGCCAGACTGCAGCCACAGAGCCTTTGTACTTGTACTACTACTACAGCTGCTCCTACTGCTACTGCTACTTCTACTGCTACTACGACTTCCATTATTGCTAGTAATACTCCTAATCTTTCTACTTCCACGGTTTTTCCTAATATTTTTTTAACGCTACTACTGTTTACTGCTGCTGCTTCTTCTACTGTTTCGACTACATCTACTTCAGCTACATTTTATGTTTATTTTTGCCCTGGCATTTGGTTTGTGTTGTCGGCATATCTCGAAGCCAAGTAATTTAGGAAATAATTTTGAAAAGTTACTATTCTCGGTATTTGTATAAATATAATTACATATATATAGATAATATACAGTAGTATATATTCTGCAATCTGTAGATCTCTCAGGGATGATGGGGGTGGGAAGCCGATTGAGAGCCTGATTCTGTACCTTATCAAGCATCCATAGCTCGGCGCAGGATCTGCAGATGCTTTCTGGCCGTTTGTGCTGGTTGTTTGCCATCTTGAGGCAGCATTGGTGTCGGTTTTTGACCGGTGGTATTGGGAGAACTTATTGAAGGAACATGGTTTGACAGTGGCAAGACTGGGAACTAGGAAAATTGGGTTTGCTGTCATGTTTGGCGCATTTCTTACTCTGAATATGTACATATGTATATACTAATATACACCTTTGATACTAATTTTATAGATTATATACATATCCATGTTCCATATATTATATACACATTTGCTATTGCAGGCTCATGTCGGCTGCGACTTGGTGTTTCCAGTTGAAGGTGCTTTGCCTTGGTCCTCACATCGATAGACCACGATCAGTACCACCACTGCTCCTGCCGCCACCACTACTAATACCACCACCCCACTATCATTGCCATTACCACCGCCATGACCATTTCTACCAGCAGAAACAGTACCACTGCCAATACCACCCTGTACTGGCGGAGAATCCCCGATGGCAGATTCGCGCAGGCCATATGCACAGTCTGGTGGTCTCAAGAACCATCCGCGTCGCTGTTGTCTCTTCGTGACGGACGTCATGTTCTTGATTCACAAGCTGTTGCAACTGCCAGAAGACTGCAGGCAAAAGAATGGAGTAAACATGGGAGCCCGAAAGATAGTGGGGCTCCAATGGAACAAGTTGTAGCTTCCGTTTTGGTATGTTTTGCGGGCGGTTTCATAAAATTTCCAGAAATTTCGAAGATCTTGGCAAGTCTTTTGGTCAATTGGCAAGACTCTTTATTGACAGAGCAATGCCACACTGCAGGTTTTTAGGTGTTGCTTTCTTGTAAACACATGCAAACGCTACGTTTCTATTGGCAAACGTTTGGAGAAATTCCTTGGAACTCTGCGTGCTCTTGGGGTGTTTCGGAGTTACCCCAAATATGGCCAGCATTTTTTCCACTGGCAGGCCTGTGCAGCAAATGGAAGGTTTGAAGCAGAAGTGTCAGGCAGAATTGCGAGCCATGCTGAAGTGTCAGGAGGACTGGCACTTGATGGTTGGAAGATAGTTGTACTTTTTCCAAGGTAAAGGGAAACGTTTCTTGTGTTGAAGCTTACTATCTAGAAACAAACATCCATTCTCCTTGTTTGAAGTCCGCAGAATTCACAAAGGAGACGCTGATGGCGTCTCTAAAACCTTGTCTTTTGGTCCCTGACGACAAAGCCACCAACCGCACAGCATCCTTTGTGGAAGCAGAAACAGCATTGGGATCTGCTGCGGGTGAGCTGAAGGCAATCTGACGAGTAAGCTGCTACTGTTGATGGAAGAAATCCTGTACCACCTGGGATATATAAATCTTGTAAATAAGGGGATAAACTACATATCAACTGGTAGGATTTCTTCCATCAACATTAGGATTGCACAACTAAAAAGCTAAGATGAAAACTATTTGAACATGGGAAAATCATCTTTCAGGCATCCATTTTTTGAGATTTCATTTTTGTGTTTTTTTGGGTGTAATTTCATGTAATTTCACAATACTCGTATGAAACTAACAGCTATTATGTCATGTGTTTTGAAACAAGTGCTCATAACTTGTGGATGTTGTGGCTACCCGGTGCTGATCATGGTGACAACCGGCTACAGGCAACCTGTGCAGCTTTTTCCACTTTGCCTCGGATGTTGCTACAAGAGGTGGTGAACGGTGAAACGGTGTGATTTTGGGGGGGATAAGAATTGGAAGACTTCAATGAACTACTTGCAAAGCACTTTTTCAATGAGTTTGCTTGATGTTGACACTTTGTTTTTTCTTATTCAGAAATCTTGAAGCTGTCATCAAGTCATGTCACTCATTCTCGAGATATATTTAGGGTATTTAGTCGGTGAGAACTCGAGACAGCAGAATCGTGAGAACATGTGAATTAGACGAGACATGTATGGTGAGCATATCCCGACTCCATGTTTAACCTGACAACTGGCAATGGAACACTTCCCCGTAAACTGTTTCTTTTTAAAGGCGCTTGCATGCCTCAATTCGATATGTGCCTGAAAAGCTTGAAATTATATACGCGCAAATGCAACTCCTGATAGTCGGAGCCATTTTGTCCTTCCTGCATTCTGTCCAATGCATTCACAATTTGAGAATCCATTGATTCAAGACTTTTCATCTAACTCAGGTGACATTTCATTTGCTGGGCATCTTCTGTCAAGAGCTGTTGCAAAAACTGCTGCACCACGACGAACAAGGGCCTGGTATGGACGGTCCACGAATGTTCCAGGAGACAAAGGGATTGAGGCGTTGCGAAGTCTATCAATCTTTGTGAATCTTGGTGCCGGTGGCTATACAGCATGATTACTCGTACTATATTGATCTATCATGTACTTCAGTACTTCCTGTAATCTACTGCTGTATGGCATGGATATATCAATATCAGAACATATCAGAACCACCAACCAAATCATCGGGTGCCATTCTGACGTTTCACATGTGACGGAATTGATACAGAATTCAACGTTTCTCTTCCACCAGGAGTTCCCCGCGGCCATGGGTGCACGAATGGTGGGTGTGGGCAACCGTTTGTTGGAAACAGCCTTATCACAGACCCGACATGTGGTGAACCCTTCCGGGTCCGACGATTTGCGAGAGGTGGGATGGACCATGACCATGGGATGGTGACGTGACATCACGGGAAGAGTGTTGCAACTGGCTGAAAGCAGAAGCCAGTGTTCCAATGCACAAGTGGTTCACATCCTCGGATGTTTCGACGTAATTGTTGTTCCTGTTTTCATTTGCGTAAAGCCTTCCAGAAAATTCACAATGACGACAATGAGGGTTTGCATCTTCAGTCAGTTTGTTTCAAATTTAGATGTCCTAATATTTCCTTTCAGTGCAAAGAAACGTTGTTTCGCATTAGAAATCAAAGAGCAAACTTCAAAATTCCAACGCCCTGGGTCATTTGCCTTATCAGGACTTGAGTTTATCAATCAACTCAACTAGAATTACAATTACAGTCGGCCCAGACTATCAACCAAAAAATACACAGTACCTATACCCTCCCTGAAACTAACATAGCACCCCAAGATGGATGGTTGTAAGACCACTTTCCTTTTGGGATGGCCTAATTTCAGGGGCGTTTGCTGTTAGTTTCAGGGAGGGTATAACTTCTTAGGGTCTGAGGATAAGACAAAGAATGGACGACCTTCATCCAACTTGTGAGGTGCTGGCTGGCCTCAAAGGATCACCTCGCTCGACAGAGGTCCTTGGGTCAATGGTTTTTGTTTACATGTTTTGGATGGGTTTAAAAAGCAAGATGCCAACACTTGGGATCTGAAATTCATTTGGGTTGATTTGATATCAATGCATAGGGGATAGTGATTGAATATGCTTATTTCATTTGACACATGTCAGATAATTAGAGTAGATGATCAGAAAATGTTGGATATAATTAATTGACAGCAATTCATTGAACAGATGGCATTTCATATTTAGCGGATGACCCAGGACATTCCAACGACAGCTAGTCCCTCTCCAGCCACTTTGTCGGCCGATGACATCAGCAGTGCAGTGACATTGCTCACCTCGGGGCAGTGTATGGTGAGAAACTTGGTACTTGTTATTCTCCCACATCACCCTCCCAAATGCCAAACATCAGGAGATATCTTGAGAAAAAATAAGGGCCATCCCCCCAAAAAAATGTAAGACATGGATTATCTTGGTACGACACCATATGTTGGTTGTTGGGTCACCAAAATTTTTGGGACATAGTTTCACACCCTTTCATACGGCCTGCAAGGATGATGGATCTTCCAAAGAGGGGACCATCCCTTTCCACCCTTTTTTCAGAGATTCTTGCGTTTCGTTCTGGGATGCAGTAGAGACAACCTTGAACGATCAATCATCACGGTTCCTCAGATTTTAGGGTTCTCAAGGTTAGACCATGTTTTTTTAGGCTTCCTGGACGGTCCTGGAAAAAGACACTGGTGAGTTTTTTTTTGGTGACTTGGAAAAAGGATGTCTTGGTTCAAGTAGATAATA
Organism: Breviolum minutum Mf 1.05b.01; assembly: GCA_000507305.1. Taxonomy (NCBI): domain Eukaryota; class Dinophyceae; order Suessiales; family Symbiodiniaceae; genus Breviolum; species Breviolum minutum. The sequence goes on from DF241048.1 coordinate 11,327, forward strand.
TACAGTACATCATATATATATATATATATATAAATACAGTATATACAAGGTGTGCAGAAAGATATAGACACCCTTGTGTCATGATACATCTATATACGATGTGTCATTTCACATTGACTGAATTCACCAACTGATACTTCAGGTTGGTGAACTATTTCACAGAATGATCCCCCCCACCCAGTGCTGTCGCTGGCAACATCATGTTTTCCGTGTAGCCTTGCAACCCAAGGACAGACCTTGCAAGCCGCAGGACTACCATTGGATCAGAAACTCCATGATAAGGTTGGAAGTTTTTGGAGGGGGCATGACATGGGTTGCGGCACCTAAATGGCTTGCTGAGGATGTGATTGAACCTCCAATTATACATTGCAAAGTTTGGAACCTCCAAACCTATGAGTCTTGTTGGACGTTTTTAAATATAGACACTTCCATTCATCAATACATGTTCCCGGTGGTGTAGTTGGATAATCACTTTGTAGCTTATCAGTCCCTTAAAACTGATGATATTATCTCACAATCATGTTTACAAAAACCATTTCAGTCATTCAAAAAAAACAACATAATATCTAAATCAACATTTGCAAGATTTGATCATTTCTAACCCCCCCAAATATCCTAAAACAGGTAGTTTTCATCCATTTTGCCTACTGTTTTGGGGAAGGTACCTGGCTATAAGAAGTTGCAGCTCATCACAGATCTCTTGGGTTCCGACTTTCAACGCTTCCGGGAGCGCTCCAAGGAGCTGCGGAGACTTGGCGATTTGATGAAGGTTGACGATAGGGATGCATATAATGACAATATTGCCCATATAAAAAGGAGGTAGATATATTATATATACATATATGCAGCTGCATAATAGGAAGAGTGATTGTATAACTACTTGTATACATATACATGGTTATCAGGTATTTTGGACCCTTTAGTTGAAGGGATTTTTTGTGACAAATGTTTTCAAATCTATACAAAGGTTTGATCATTTTGTTGTGCTTCGGTTTGCATCCAACTGCATGTCAGATTTCTTCAAGATGTCTTGATGGGTTGGATTCCTGCTGCTGTAGCGTTTGGAAACATAGAAGGTCATTGCAGCTAGTACGAGTACTTTTAGCATGGATATGTACTTTTTTCATCTAAGCACATGACTCATAATATTTGTTCTATTTGGACTTACAGTACATCTACTCTCTTGGTAATTTCCTCATGGCTTTGTACGGTACCCCCAGTCTGGAAGGTTTCACGATCCAAGTTTTGATTTGCGGTACTGTGCCCAACGCTTTTGGCATCCAAGAATTTTCCCACTGCCGCAAACTGGCTCCATGTTCAACGAAAAGAAACACCAAGGAAAGTGATGACGAAGGAGGAAATTGTAAGTTGCTTGGCCAACATGATGTAAATCCCACTGATTGTAGTAATGAGTATTTTGTAAAAGTAAGAAAGGGAATATTGTTTTTATGGTGAACTTTAGTGGTTATGCAAGCAAGGCCATATGACTGTGCCGATCATGTTTTCAGATGTACCGTTTCAAGCCCGAGACTTTCCGGATTTTTTCCGACGACTCTTAGCTGCCGGCAGATCTTGGCAGGATTCGGATCATCAACATGCATAAACCGATAAGCTACTTGGAGACCCATCGCATTTTTCAACAAGATAGCTATTGCGATGCTACCCCCATTCCAGCGAGTCGAGGATCAACGTTTTAGGCTTGGGTATTCCAAGCATTTCCTCCAGAGTATGCTTTTTCAACGCTTGTGAACCGGTGCAACCGCCGCTTTGGGTCCGCTGGTGGATATCTTCCATTTGAACGAAATCCAACCTTTTACGTGAACACAAAGTACTGATTTGATGTTGGTGTTTCCGAGGACCCGGTCCAAGTACAGGAATCAGGAATACACAACTCCAATTCGGGTTCGGGTACACGATCTTGTTCCGGATATGATAGATATGCATTGCTCAAATATCTCCATGCTCTCAATGTGCATCGACATTCCAACACATTTGACCCACCAACGCTGGCCCTCGACTCCCATGGATGATCTTGAGTCACTAAGGACTCATGAACTTAAGCTTTCACGACGAGGTCGTACAGGGAACAGATCTGCAAAAGAGATGCAACATTTAGGTGGAGTGATCTTGCTTATCTATCCTCCATATGAAAACTGCATGAACACCTCTAGATACAGCATGAGTGTGCATATTGACTCTCTGGTACATGCCAGGAATCCTTAATTTTGAATTCTAAAGGGCCAAATGAGTTACAGGATACATTTTCCTATTTGCCTATTATGGATACCCTTGATGCAACTCATCAACCCTCATGGAAACTTTCCATCGCAACATCTTCCGAAAGGCGCTGCCGGCCGAAAACGCCTGGCGAAGGTTGAACGAGTAACGAAAATTGGAGCCACAGATAGGGTGAAATGCACCGGGAATAGAAGTCCAGGTGTGAGTCGCTGGGAATATTGGAATGTCATAATAACGGATGAATGTCATCGAGTCATCATGGTGAAAGTGAAACTGTGGTAAGTTTTTTGTCCACCTGATTTCTTGTGGTGATATTTGTTCATGCCACCTGCAACACAAACTCGCCACAAGTCGTGCCCTTACATCTTTGATGTTATTGTGTGGTCTAAGTGAATGGCTGGAGTTGGCAAAGACATGTCCTTGTTTGTAAGCTTCTATCAAAGCCACACGTATATACTTCTGATTGTAAACCATTTATATATACCACTTGATGATGTTGTTTCTGATAAACCACATCAACCATCAACACGAGAAATGCTCGTCATCAACTTCTCTCCCTGAAGCCATTTTGGCTTCCCCCATAAAACATAGCCAGCGGCCGGAGCTTCGTGAATCCTTTGCGTGGAAACCCGATGTCTGACATGAAGAAGCAACGGGTGGCCTACGACCTGTCAACTGAAGGTTCGGAATGGAAGATTGTTTGATCCTTGAAGAAGCCAAGAGTAACAACCATTTTTTGGCTTTGTTTATAGGTTTCTTTCTGATTACCGTATGATTTCTGTATGAGTAATAGAATTGCTAAAGATGTCACTTTTATGAGGGGAATTTGGTGTTCCAAATTACTTAGCTTTGTTGCAGTGTTTGAAAAAAGACAGCCAACAATATGCCCAATTTGATGTGTAATATGGGGAGGGGCGAGTGTCCAGATTCGTGAAGGAAATGTGTTGTGAATCGTCATTAGTATGGGTTCCAAGTAGCCTTGGATCGTTTTGGCTAGCTGAGGTTGTTTCCAAACAAACGAACAGTGAATCTGTGGAGCTTTGTGACATTTTTTTCTCGCAGGACGAGAGTCGGAAATCTGTGGAGCTCCAGATTTGGAGGAGATTCATTTGCAGCTGCAAGTGTGTAGCAAATGTGCCAAAAAATCTCAGAAGAAAGGCAGGAGAAATGGGAGAGTTGATTCATGGGGGTTGGAAAGTTGGAATGTGGGAAAGGAATTGGGAAAAGTATTCGTAAAAGTTAGGGGGGTTCAGGGTACAACTGCAATGCTTCAAGATGAGTTGTGGAAAGTATAGATGCAATTATATAATTTCAAGCACATAGACATAATTAATCTAGTCAATTTGCAAAACATATATTCCCAGCATGAGCTTGTGATGTCTTAGGAGTCTCTAATCACTGCCTGACTCAAGGTGGGTCATGTACCTGCAAAAAAACGATTTTTGATCCTAGGATTCCCTCAAACTGCTTGGTGTTCCCAGAAGATTCAGGTGACTTTGATCCCATGACTGCCTTGCGCGAGCTTTGTGTGGATGTGCAGCCCCACAAATGCTTTAAGCAATGCAAGCGGGGTCCCAATGCCAGATTAGTGCAAGCTGGTTCTCAAAGGGGTATCATGGTCGATGGGATGATGCTAGCTTGCAGATAGTGGGTCCAACAAGAATAGGATGCATGTGGTGCTAGTTTGAGGGTACAGAAGTTGATCACCAGTAATCATTTGATACTGTATTCATTTATGTATTTTCAGTAGGTTGTCAATCCAGGTCAAATTTCCTGCTGTTTTTTTGAATTTTGCATGCTGAATGGTGACAGGGGGGAAGCTGTCAGTTGGTTCAACAGTCCCATGGGATGTTTGTGATTCTCACCTGGCAAGTGAGCAAAAACCATTGCGATATTTCCTTTGTTTTCTATGTATGTATAGGGCCAGAGCTAAAAAAATTACCACCATCATTTTGGACGATCATAGTCTAATTCTACACTACCTCTATCAATCTGTGATATAACACAAATATACTAGTAATATATGTTAGACAATAAATGACAATAATATATATATATATACACATACAAATTACATCACGTTTACAGGGTTTTCTTCAGATTGAAAACACCTCAAAGACCTGCCGCTTGCATGAGGAGTGAGAAAGAGCTTAAGGATCGAAGTTTTCATGAAATCAAATCACAGACAGCTGCCGATCGTGTGGCCAAGCTCATCAAGGGGGTGACAGGACAGCTGGGACCCTGTGGGGTGACAGAGCCCCCCCTAGTTTTCCAGTTGAAGTTAGAAGATGTGTTTTTTTTGGTTACCTCACCAAATTTGACATTCCCCTTTTTTTGCTTCTTTTTGATTTGGAGGTATACAGTACTTCAAAAACCCAAGGAAAATCAGTCCATCACAAGTCCTTTCCAACCCTGTTTTCAGGAGCCCAGATTCAGCGCAGCTTGGAGTCTTCCGAAAGTGATTCCTCGAGCGACTCCTGAGGTTTCCCATGGCGACCTCATCCGACCTCATCCGCGAAGCTGTGCAGTTGCGCGGTGTGGGCGATGCAACCGGACGTCACAGAAGAGTTCTGTTACTTTGAGATGGTTGTTTTGTAGTAAGAACCTTCTGATTCCTATGATCTCAAATGATAAAATCATAAAATCACAATCATGTCAGAAATCATGAGAATCTTCTCTTAAGATTGTTGATTGTGTTCCTTTTGGCACGGCATTTGGGGGAACATATCCCCAGACATCAGCACCCGTGTGGCTGCTTTGTCCGTGAACAAAAAGGTATCAGGCTGTTTTGCTGTTTCGTTTGTCTGATAGAACGCTGGTTTTCCCGCCAAAGGTGGTACTATGTCGTACCGCCCACTGCCTGTTATTTTTCCTTGAACAGTAAAGTGGTATCACGGCATCACCATGTCTTGGAAACGGCCATATGTGAACCTCGCTGATGTATATTCAGATCGATCTCAACCGACATTTATTTGCTTTTGCGAAGTTGTGAAGTCTCATTTGGTGAATCAGCAGATGATGAACTAGGACCATCATATATGTATACATTATATAATATATACACTGCAGAATTGACTATCCAGAGTGAGTAGAGTAGAGTAGAGTCTTCCTTGTTCCCTTGTTTCCCACGATTGTTTGTTTTGCCACTTTTACAAGCAGTATCTCTACACCAGCGACTTAGAGCTCCCTGAAACTCAGAGATGCGAGGGAAGACTTATCTTCCAATCATAGTCGGTTTACTTCATATAGAAAATCAGTTTTATGAGTACAAATCAAATCATCAAAAATCCATAATAATCCTCAATATCATCAACTCACAGATAGGTGAATTCCCATACCGGGGGGGGGCATCATTCTATACCAAGCATTCATCGCCACTCACAAACCCACCGTGCAATTTTCGTTGTTGCAAGGGAGTTTCCAATACCTCTAGGTCCCGCTTTTTGGGAACATACCTCAAAATTGGAGAAACATTTGATCTCAAAACGACTTATTTGATCGGTTGGATCTTACGGTAGGTTCTAAGCACACTTCAAGAAAAACAGAGGCAAAAGTGAAGACATTCATCACGATAGGGCTAGCTTTTGGTAAAACAGCTGGGTCGGGTGATCAGATCTATGTTTTCTACCAGCACACAATTACTCTTGACTTGTTGTAAAGCTACATGGTCTGGATCAGCAGTGGGTCCTTTCGATTCTCTTGATGGTACTGTGCATGTCCGATCTTATTTTTCTTTTGCAAGTTTGAAAAAAGAATGAAGGATTTTTCATGAATTATCTGCTTATATATTCTATCAGCATTCTCTTCGATGGTGCAACCAGCCCTACCCACCAAAGACACATCGTTGTTCCACCATGCCTCGTGGCAGCCATGGTCGCACTGCGACTGAGTGTCTCGACCAAGAGCCATGTCCAGGAGTTTCCCTTTTCATTGAACGGACCTCCCCGAGAAAGCTATAGGGTATATAGGATGAATTAGATATGATATTTCTTAAGGGTAAGTAATAGATACATGTAATATGTGAATTTCACAGTCCTTTTGAATACTCGCACTTCCAGTAACGATACTCATGCCTCATTGTTTTTGTCAGGATTTCCCCGTTGCAAACATGAACATCCCAAAATAAACATAAACTTGTCCCACAGGCACGTGCCTATTTTGCAGATAGCGAAACTAGATGTGTCAAAAACCCAAGCTTGGCTGGGAGTTTTTTGCTGGGGGAAGATAGTGACCTTATTACCTCTTATTGATCCATTGAATTTCGTTATGAAAATTGATATCGCACATTCATTTGGAAAGATATAGCTTAGCGACCTCATTCCCCGCAAACGGCTACCCATTGTCATTTTGTTTTTTATAAGACAACAATCAACACTGACACCTCTCTACAGCAGAGGCTGGCTGCTTCCGTTGAAAGCATGGGGCATGAGCTGCTTTTCGGAGATCAAATTTGGTTGGTGCGAGCACCTTGGCCGTAAACCAAGATGGCAATCGACATGATTGTGCATTCCAACATTCCATATTCTCATATGTCCAAAATAGCATTATATCCAGATGCACTCAAAAACTTTTTTTCCCGCTCAAAAGACACTTTCCAGATACCTCGGAGACTTCGACAATGAGATATAGACGACATAGATGATATTTTGATGCTGTTCTCACATTGCGCGGATGGTATTCATATTAGTGCACACCACAGCTGAGACGTGGATCGATGTCATGGACCTAGGAAACTTAAGCTGTTCGGTTGTGTTTGTGTGTGTGGATCCAAATTAGAAGTGTTTCCCAGAACATACATTTTATTTATGTATATAAATATATATTTTTACATAAATACAATGTTTTTGCCAGTTTCTGTAATTATTTTGACAGTTTCTAGTGAATTGTTGGACATTCTTTAAGTGTTCGGTATCGCTCACTATTTTTGCAAGCACTACGACACCATGAGTTGGAATGATTATGGACACATCACAACTCTTGATCTGTGTCCGTTTAATTCCTCAATGTTTTCTGCACAATTCAATCCTAACGTTCAACTGAGATTTAAACAACAGATCCCACACCATAGAAATTTGAATCTCAACTGTTAGTATGCAAACCATAGATTTTGATTTATCCATGACTCAACAATTCTCACCATTTCCAGTGATTTTGTTGATCCTCACTTGATATTGAGATTTTGCTGCCTTCAGAGGTATAACTCTATAGATCCTGCTGCACCACCCAGTTGCCCTGACACTTGGATTTGGTTGAATGGGTTGATTCAAATATCGAATGGTGAGGCCAGACGGGTTGAACCAAATATCAACCACTATCAACCAGCTCAATTAAAGAAGGCAGCTGCTTCAAGCCCAAACTTTTTGTTGATCCATTTTTGTCACGTGCTCATGGCTTGTTGGTGACTTTCATGTGAGGAACTAAAAGAGCATTTTGATGGTGTTAATATGCGAGGAGTAAAGGCCCTCGCGTTTTCAGAAATTGTGCATGGCTAGTGCTCAACAAGGGAAACCAACTGGATGAGAACCACATTTTTTGCAGTGTCTTTGACCAAAACTAACCCATCGTTCTCAATTACCAGTGTTTGTCACTGAAAGATTCTAAAAGGCTTTCCCAAAAATCAGTTCAATTTGACACACACACCAACAAGTCAGGCGGTTGACAGCATTTGCATCCAATGGTTGCCCCTTTCTGACATTGCCAAGCGGCGCTTCGGCCCCGTTGCCGGCCGGTGCTCACAACTATGACGGGATTCTGGCTCAAGACACACATCACATGGCTCACATGAAAGATTTTCATGTTGATGAAACAAAGAAGACTAGAATAAAGTTGAACCGTTGGGTCGGTATAGATAGTTCCCAACATGTAGTGGATGCAAAATGACGATGTATAAATCAATTATAATCATGTGTATATGATATACATGCGACCTTGTCAATTTCTATTTGCACACTGAACCTGGACATCTCATGCATCCAATTCTGAGAAAAAGATATCACAAGGACTGTCAAGAGTTTCGTGGCGAGGTCTTCTACCTTATTGTAATCTCGCTTCCGCATTTCAAAACACAGTTGAGCAGTGGTCAAACCGAAGGATTTCAGGCCTGGAAAGGATATCCAGTTGGCATGTTTTGAATTTCAACTCTTAGTCTCCAGTTTCTCCACGAAAATTAGAGGAGTAATCAAAAATATTCACAGCTTGAATTCCTACATGCTTTTTGTATAATGGAAACAGGCCAAGACTTTGAACGTTATGAACGTTTTGGTTCTTGCCCCATGACTAAGCGGTGTTGCTAGATTTCGCCTCCTTCTCCTCCTCCTCGCCCCCCTGGTGTTTGCTGCTACTCTTCCCAGGGCTTTTCAGGATCTTTGCTCCTACCACTGTACTGTACCATGCGTCTGCTCCTCGTACCAGGGCATGCAGGTCTCTACTGCTACCTGATACCTGATACCTGATACCTGCTACCTGCTGCTACCTGCTACTGCTGGTACTACTACTACTGCTGGTACTACTGCTGCTGCTGCTACTACTACTACTCCTACTACTACTGATACTACGACTACTACGAAGACAACAACTGCTACTAGTAGGACTACACGGCTGCTACCACCACGCGATTGAAATCACTGACAACGTTTTGCTGTGTTTCCTTTGCTTTTTCCTCTTCTTTTCTCTCACTATATGTACTCTTGGTATCTTTGCTTCAGCTGGAGTTTTCTCAAATCAAAGTAGTTTGATATCTTTTGTCTGACTTTGGAATACTTTGCTCAGTCTATTTTGAGGCCTTGTATTTCAACCACTGCTCAACCGTGTTTGCCACTGCCGGCCATGGATGTGGCGGCTCCTCCATCAAGGGATGCGTCGAATGGATCCTTTTCCTTTTTGAAACTGCCATCGTGGTTAGCAGCAGCAGGACGGTGTATGGAAAATGATCCTGATTTATTTGCCGGGGGGGCGGGTATGTCACGGTATGTATGTCTACTAACTGGGGGGGGTCAATACTTTTGTTGAAGTGCCTATTCTTGGGATTCAGCATCTTAAAAATTCGGCATATTCAGGTATGTTCATTAATTTCAATTTAAGATTAACAACCCCCCTTAATAGACAGGGCTGCTTTGAGCCTTTCCTTTAAACTTTAACAATTTTGCTGATTTTACCCAAGATGTTTGGCGAGGTGCATAACTACTGAACGGGGGCTAGCATACCTAGTCAGGCATCTTGATGCCAACGCATCTAAAGAAAGAGTTCCCAAGCACAGATCGCTTCCTAAGTTTTGTTCAAAATATATATTTCCACAGAGATACTTTGGCCTACATATTTCCCAAAAGCTTGCATTCTAAATCTATTAGCTAGGCGGAAAAACGAAAAGTGACTTAGGGATCTACCTGCTCGGTTCCAAAAAAAAAGGTATGGTTACTATGCTTTGTAGAGAAAACTTTACCATATAGATTCTCAAGGTGATTCAAGTGACGTCCCCGAAAATGACTCACAGTGGTATCCTTCCAGGATTTTCAGAAGGTGAGAGTTCGCGTGGTGAAGAGCCTCCCAAGGAGACAACCGGATACCGCTGGGTGCCAGGCGATTTCCACTTTAAGTAGCTGTCGCTGATGGATGAAAAGATAGCAACTTGCGGCAATTTTCCGTGTGAACCATACAAACCAGAAATTGTATGGTGAATGACTTGTCAACAAATGCATCAATTCTATTGCCAAAGCTAGCTACACTTGTTGTTTGTGTTCTGTTATGTCATGTCAGGTATAGTTTGTCGTGTGAACCGCCTATGAAAGATCAACTTACTGTTCGTTTTCTGCCTGCATGTCCAAAGAATGACTCACCAACGCCAAGAAACATGTCCAAACGGCGAATAATGCAAAGTGCCAAACATGCTTGGAAACACCCCTTTTTTTCGCATGGATACCACCATACTTGTGGTTGGTGTTGATGCCTTAGGGGCATGGAAACGGATAGGGCGAACTCCAAACCAAACACCGACACCTTAACCTAATAGGTGAGTAGTAAACAATAGTAAACATGTGAACGATTCTAAGCGTTTGATAATGTGTGCATGTATGTGTGTAGCATAGATGCCCCATAGACTGCACATGTTCGATTGTCAAATTTCCCGGTCCTAGGCACTCGCCAGACCGATACCCAGAAATTGACTTTTGGACCCCCGACTACACCAAGTAGAAGTACTATTTTTGTGCTGTTTGATGCTGCTGGCAGTTGGCTGCTTCCCGATCTCACAGACTGATAGCTTTATTTCTTGGGTACTGAGCCAAGGGCTGCGTTTTTCCCAAATTTATTTAGGTTTCCACAGAAATCAAGTGTATGGAAGATGCCCACCTTCCAGTGATTGTAGCTGTTCCAATTTTTGATCGCCATCAACTGTGCTTCGACTCCAATTGAGTGTGTTTCATATGAGAATGAATCCTTATGCCCAAATGATGAAATTTCACAACATGCTTTGGAAAGGTCTGTAACTCATCGGGTTCGACAGGAGCTTATCACCAATCTAGACGCTGAACTGCTGCGTGGTGTTCCTTTGGATGTGGCCTTGGGAAAATGTGGTACTTACTGGGAAATTCCGGAAACTTGGCGAATTCGGTAAATCGTGAGGTCAAGATGCCTACACCAAACTTCAAGGATTCCACATTGCTTCAACCATATCAGAAGGGCTTTTAGTACAATTTGTCAAAACAATAGTCACATTTGACCATAAGAATCAACTGTGTTTGAAACCAAGCAGATTTTTTTCATGCACCGAGCTGTTGATCTTTGCACAGTTTTTCTTTTTAAGTCAGATTCTTATGCAATTGATTCTGGGTCGTGCATCTTAAACAACAAACAATACCAAATATTTGAGATTCAGAAATTGTGATTTGCAAGCGAGTTTTTCTTTTTTTGGCAGTCTTGTCCGCAGATCCAAGAAACCTTCAGAAACTTCAAGTGATTCAAGTGCTTGAAATACACAGCACGTGACTGATTGGCAACAGTGAGTTGCTGTCAATCTTGGCTACCCTCTATATTGATGTACTACTGTTGTTGAAGCAATATGACACTTCGAACAGTACCTGGAATCCTTCTTTTTCAATACTCATTTGAGTTCCTTTCCATTTTTCACAACTTTGGATATATTCATCATTGTCCATCCATGCATGATGAAGAAAACACTCCAAGACGTTGGTGCTGGGAGGAAAGTGGGATGCTACATGTCGACCAGAGCTTGTATCATTTGAGCATGTCACCAGCTTCAAAGGGAGGGAGGGATCAGGTGATTGGGGTCCGGTAGGAAGTAAAACTTGCATCAACTTGACCATTTTGTTGGATTGGTTGATAAGTGTATGACAACCTGCCGGTCATGAATGGTTGGACTTTTTAGGGGATATGATTCTTAGTGATGGTGAAGTTGGTTTCCATGGGATTATAACTCAGCAGAGGAAATTGAGTCTACTTGCAGATACGGTGATTGACGTCCAAAAGCATAGCTTCCTCCTTCAAGCTGAACAGACAAATGAATAATGAGATTGTCAAGCAAAGGAACAGCAGGAACTGGTCCCGAACAAGCTCAGTCCATGAATGGAAGTCGATTTTTCTTTCGACCTGTAAAGGACCTAATGAGCCAAAGAGTTTATTGACAAAGGGGGCCAAGTCTGTACGTGTATGCGCATGACATCAAAATACCTGAAACCCTTTTCTACACTCGTAGTGGATATAAATAATATATATAATTATATGATATGTATATTGTATGTACTTGTTCTTAATTATATGTATATGGTACTGATAATGTGTATGATGTACTTTTTATTCACAGTCAGCAAGGCTTCGCATCATTTTATGCCTGATCTCTGTTCTGTGGTAATGACGCATGCGCTGAGTGTGTATCAGAAACTTCCATGGTTTCTTTTTTCCTGTTTCTTCCTGGCAATGTGAAAGGATCAGCATTACTGTAATTGGCAATAAAGTATCCCAAATTGCTCATCGCCAAGACCCCCATCCGAATCCACTGCGAAACGAATGCTAAACGATAGGGAAAGAATAAGAATCGGTGCGGCCCCAAATAAGCTCATGAAAAATGCAAAACTAGAAGGACAAAAAGAAAGACCCATGGACCCTGGAAGGGGTAAGTCATTTGATTCGGAGAGCAGCATCCCAGCCACGAAAACCCACAAGGCCTACGAAGCAGTTGGACAATTTCTTAAGCCATGACTGGCATACCTCTCGTACCTTGGGACACCGTTGGTTTAGTTGTTTGTCACTAGTGATTGCCACCCTGGTGTTTGCATAAGGAAATGCCTTTTCAGCCAAAAGGAAGATGTGGGAGTTGGCAATTTTCCTTAAGTAGACTCCTTCCCCAACACCGACATAGACTTCTCTATGCAGATAGAGGTTGCATTTAGTGCTGTGGGGTCGCGATGAATACCCACCCAAAAGATTCCAACAAGTCCTAAGACAACTTTTGCAAAGCAATTGTTCTTATTCTAGACTCGTCTATCAAATGACCAGAGATGATGCATGCCCATCCCATCAGCTACCTACTTCAAGATTTTTTCCTCTCAGCGATTTGGAGATTGACATCCTTTTTGGCTGAATATCCAAGAGTTAAAACTTGAAATCACCACACTTCCATTGGTCGAAAAAGGTGGGACACATCTTAAAACAAGAACTGACTCCCTCTTTGGGTGACATTCTGAAAGCAGATGTTTGCTGAAAAATGGCATCCGAATCTTTCGGGATCCAATTTTCCTGCAACAAATCCAGGACATTTTGACCCTTTCATCAACTTGCAAATTTTCACTACACCAGGGGTAATCATTGGGTGTCTAACAATTGCTGTTTAAGATATGTTATGATGATCAGATGACAGGTTGGTTGAAATATCTGTCCATGCTGGTCATTTTCAACTCTGGCCCTGCTGCCCTTGCCACCTTCATAGTCCCCTGGCAGCATGTGATCCATATCGGCTGTTTTACCCGATTGGCACATTGTCCACCATGAAAAAGTTGGATATGGCATGATATACCCAAAAAATGCTACATCCAATTTCGAGATCATCAGATATCGAGATCATGAGGGGCCAGATACATGTTAACGAGCACCTTTTAACTGGAAAATGTCGCGCTACCAAGTCTGGAAGTGGAATTGTTTGGTGACGCATGTTTCTTTGAATTTAACACCCTGCAATTTTTTGGCTGTTGCACCTTTCTTTCCAAATCCTAATTATTTCAAAGTATTGAATTTCCAGTGGTTTCTGCGATATGTTCCATGTTCACCGCGGGGGTGGCCAAGATTGACACTTGACTGTCTGTCAAACGGGTTGGACAGTTGCACCCATCCACCTTTTCATGGATTTTCCTTCGAGGTGAGCCATCGGTTCGAGGGATTTTAAGATCCCTCGATGTGCACAAAAAGATGGGCCTCAAAGAATTTGTTCCCTTTGGGACTTCCACTGCCACGGATGAAAAACCGTATAGAATAGTATTATAGTTGGATTCAATTTTCCCTTGAATTTTGGGCTCTTGTGTTTCATAAAATCTGACAGATGGAATAATATAGTTCAATTCCATCCCCCAAAAATACCCAAACCCCGACAGGGGAAGGAAACATTCTCCCCTCAGGTGAGTGTCAGCATGGGGATTCTATTTGCAGTTCTAGATATCAAAGGTGGTCCGCATTTGGCTTTGCCGGGTGATGTGGTGTTTCTGCTGATGTTTTGTGACTTGGATGGACGTAATTATGTACGTAAATATAAACATGAATATGTATGTTTAGATTGATACATTAGAGTAACATCTGAATGTATATATAATATATATATATATATTTACAGATATCATAATTATGTATGAATGAGATTATCTACTGCTAGAGAATTTGGTTTGGGTCTAGTGGTTTGGCGAAGTATCGCCAACTCTAGTTGCTGCTTAAGGGGATGGTCATCATTGCATTAGTAGTAAGAGAGGGCTGACCATTCCCAACACACCGACATTTGACCATGGGCACATCGGCGCCAATTGCGTGTATATATATGTACATATTTTACATACGTACACACTGATGATGTATATCTATACATTGATATATCATATATCTATACATTTGCTAGGCAGACCGGCAAGAGATACCTGATGTTTGCAGCGGTTGACATTTCAGGAAGGCACATGCTGCAATGCATCAATGAAGATCATAGCCATCCATGACATTTCACAAGTGAACAATCCCCACAAAAAAACGTCTTTGAATGGAATTGATGCATGGAAATCACTGCGCTGGAATGAAAGGTTTCTGGCAACGTTTGCGACGGCTCATCACCAGACGACCGGTGATGGTCTTCATGGACAAGTTGTGCATTGCCCAACACGACGAGGAATTGAAGGCCATACCCTCTGCGTTGAAAGTTCAAGAGATGTTTACACTCAATTGTTAATTCATGATGTTGATCACCAGCAACAACTAGCTTTCTGCAAATTTGCGGACAACTTCACAACTTCACTTGACAAATACCTATATGTACTGTAGTGACTAGTCAGCCTCAGTAGCAGGGGTTTACAAATTGACCGGGACTCCCAATTCATGGAGGGATGACCATTCTTAAAATATCAACTGTGCCGACTTTTATCCATGGCTATGTATTTCTGAGAGAAATTTCTGATCCAAACTGTACCCTTGATCCCAGTATGTAGTTTTTCTCGTAGTATTCACCATAATTTGATGATGCAGATAGATTTTAATCTGATTACACGGATGTATTAGATATATCTTTAGTCATACATGTAATCTATCCTGTACAGTAATAGTCCGTTTTGCTGCTCTCAAGTTTATAGGCAATTTCACAATTTTTTTGACCAAATTGCAATGCTCTTTCTCTTTTCCAACATTTGTTTGGGTACAGGAAGCTGGCATTTTGGGCCTAGCAGCTTTTTTGAACTGTTCAAAGCGGCTGACGATCCTGTGGTCTCCGCGATATTTCGCACGCCTGTCTCTTGACAGGGAGTGGTTATTGCTGGTATGAGAGGATGCCACATGAAGTGATTCAAGATTGTGGCGAAGTTAAAAAAACCCTGTGGATCAATAGCGGTTTATACACCTTGAAATTGACAAGGCACAACATGGCACATCACAATTATAAAGTACTGCTCTATGTACAAGCGATATGATACACCAGGCATGAAGCTCCATGAATCATCTATGTAGACATGAGACAAGTGAATTCAACAAAAACAACACAAAAAATGAAATGGTTCTTTCGGGTTTATCTCTTACATACGGGCCCTGTTCAGACTGCTGAGATGATGTACGGATCTTTTTGTTTTACTTTTCCATGTGCTCTTTTACATATACATATCCACGTGTAAATGCACATACGATCACATACGTATGAGAAATATACATATGCATACATGTGACTGTGACCCTGTGCAGATTCAGCATGTTTCTATTCTAAGGTGGTGTTCGTTCGAAGTTGCAACCTTTCTAAATCATGGACGAAGAAAACCCATCGAGCCCTGGTTGCAATTGCAAGACGAGTCGCTGTCCAAAATCCACAGGAACGCGTCATTGCATCAAGTATGACTAGGTGTTTAATATATCTCTTTGGCCATGTCACATGTATATTCCCTGGGCCATTTGTAGTGCAACCAATTTCGCCGTGATCAGGATATCATACCTGTGGGCATGCCACTATTGCTGGTCCTACTGGCTCTGCATATGAAGATCCAAGCTATTTGTGCCTTCGCCGTCATTTTTCCAGTGAAGTGAGGAAAAACTTATCCAAACATTCACAAATTTATGATAGAATGTGTGGGATTCCCTAATGTTAATGTTGGTGAAATAACATGACCAAGCGATCTCCCATATTTATAGCCAGATGCATTTTGAAGGCAGCAACATCATGTACATTGATGTACAATAAACCATCTCAACCGAAAAGAAGTATGAAAAACAGAAAGGAAAATCCTTTCAAACTGACTCTTTCTCTCCCATTCCTTGGACTTCGCAGTGTGAGGTCTTCATTTTTCCTTGCATGTCCAGGACTGGGACTCTGATTCGAGCCACTTGGATGTTGTAAACGATTTGTCCTGAGGTCTACAGCAATTCCGATGAATTGCTATGGTATTTGCTGTACTGTAGCAATGTTTTTCCATACGTAAGTAAATATATATATATATATATGTATTATAGATATAATATATGTTTGCATGCAATGTTGAGCGCATATATATATATATATATACATACATGACCCGTGCTTGGTGGTTTTTCATCCTGGATTTGGTGCGTTTGCTGAAATTGCCACAAGGTGTATTGTTTTCACAAGTGGTATCCCAAGAATCCATACAAAAAGGAAAGATGCTGAAGATCAAAATCGGGTGAATTTTTTTCGTTGGAAATCATCATGGCTGGGACCTCCTCAGGCTTTTTGGACAGCCTATTATTGGCGTTTCTGGAGAGTGTTCTGACGCTCAGATCAATTTGTGCTGTGAAGTGACTCTGCCAGAAGGAGCATCGTAATTTTAAATGCCAAAATATGTCGTAGACTAATGTCATATCTCCAGAAATGCCCAGGTTGCTGAGATGATGCGGCAACTTCAATGCTTGATTTTGCAAGGCTTCTAGAAAACTGTCAACTGACGAAAAAACACGACGCGCTGAAAGTTTTTGAAGCATGGCAAATCCCCGGCAACTCTGCAGTTTATAGATACTTTTACGGCTGCATCGTGAGATGAAAGGTGTTGCAAGTGAATCCAAAAGGTAAGGCAAAGCCCACGTGGGGTTAGAAACTGAGCAAGTTGCGAACATCATTGATTTTGATTAGTTACGTCTTACTTTTCTACCCTCGATTCAGCTGTTTACAGTAATGGGGTTATGAGGTTCAAGGACTGTAGGTTGCAAGCGCAAGTATTTTTTCAAACCCCTTTGTAATTTTGGTCAGTCGATCAGTCGCTTTTTCAGGATGATGCCCTTGTTTCTCTACATTGGCATCGGCTTGATGAAAGAGGCCCGAGGTCTCTGAATGAATGCAACACTTAAGGTTGGCCATGACAGAAAATCGCTTGCTGGAGAAACAGAAATAGGCAATTATTGTCATTATAGCTTGTACACAGAGAAAGACTGTATACATACATAGATACATTATATATATTTATATTAGTCTTTTCAACTCTTGCATGTTCAATCTTGCTGCTTGATTAACATAACTTAAGAAAATAGAGTTTGAAGACATGCTTGTGAAATAGTTTTTTTGACTTGACTATCCACGAGTTGGACTTTTTGGCATGTTGGCGATTTCGAGATCCCTATGGTTTTGTTTCTTGGGATGTTATCGTTGTTTGCCCTTGACCCGTCCCTGGTGTGATGTCGGTGAGGTGGATGAACTGCCTGAGCAACTGCAGACCTTTGAAATACGAAAAACCAAATGCTTCTGTTGCACCAGTGTCTTGGCGGTAAACCCAACCAATTTGTTATGAAGATGTATTCAACTATAGGATTCACCAGGGACAGTACGTGGTGGTCATGTTTCTTTTTAATACATATGATTCATCATGATATGTATATATATGTATATGTAACATATGTATATCTAGATGTATCTACATATGTATATATATATACATGTAAATGTAGGATGTGTGTACCTTTTATCATTTTGATATTTTCTACATAAATTCATTCAGTTCCCTCAAAATTTGGCATGGAGCCACACCCTGAGATGTAAGGCCAGCACAAACACCCAGAGACTGGAGCACCCTTGCCCTGCGACCGTCGAGTGGTGTACAAGCAGCTTAAAAATTGGTACGGATGTGTCTCTTGGCCGGATCAATGAAATTTGCTGGTCGTTGATGGCCCTTTTGATGGTATTATACTTGTTTTTTCTCTTGTAACTTCTTGTTACATGCAGTTTGTTTCACCTTTCATGAGTCATTCCAAGACAAGACACTGAATTTTAGCTACATATGAAACATGGCTCTTTGTTGGAGGATGGTACAATCAGCAAACGTCGATGCTTGGACCTTTTTGATCAACACGTACGTGCTCAACTGTCAGTGGTCATGCGTTCAATTGGTGGTGGTTGGTACATCACCTATTCTGTGTGCCTTGGAGTCGGCAATTCATGTTTTTTTTGTCCAAGAATTGTGATTGGTCCAACACCTGAAGTGTTTGATCCAGAAAAAACCATGAAAAATGACACCATGGTTTCAATTGACTGGTCCTAATATGTTCTCAAGATGGACAGTTCGAAACCAAAAATCAGATGACTTTCTTAGATAGGCGCCGACAGAAGCAGTTCACGAGAGCTGAGATATCCCAGCTGAGTTTTCTCTTCTTTGAAAGTCACTGCGGCTCCCGTTTGCATGATTTATTACGGTCATCGGGAGTATACTCAAACTCCATTACTTATGAAACTTTTTTACCAGTCTAGTCATCTATGGTCTTTTTTTCACCAGGCCTCATGCTTCATGATTGGCTTCAGAAAGTCATGTGACACTGCCACTGCACCCATCTAATCTCACCAAAGCAGTTGTGTTCTTCAAGTTGACTGCGCGTCCTCTCTGCTGTAGTGTTCGTGCACCCGCCTTTCGTTCAAGTACGTGCTGTATTGATACGAGCATTTGTCAAATTTCTCTCAGTGATTTTGTAGTAAGCTATTTGGACAGCGGCAAGGGAGCTGCCGCTGGAGATATCCCAAATTGTCTTGAAATGGCAAGCTAGCGACTACGATTTGGCCCATAGGAAGATGACACGTTTTGGCTAAACAGATGTGTCAGCCCATCCAAGTGGCATTGGTAAAGCTTTCCATGATTCATGCAGAATTGCTTTACAGGCTACAAATAAGTCTGAAACAGTTTGTTGCGGCATTGAGCTCAAGCCGACCAAATAATTAGATTTTGCCCTTGAGGATGTGAAAGTATAGAACGCGACCTCAGTTTCCACTTTTACAAAATGCTCAAATACAAATAACGTATTGCAAAGTCATAAAAGCTTTTGATCGTCTCTCCCATTTGTTGTGAGTTTCCGCAGTTGCACTTTCTCCAGAGTTCGTACCTTTGAACCATGTTTTCCATGAAAAACTTGTACAGACTTGAAAGAGGTGTTGTGAAGGGATACTTTTTGGAAGACATGTCAAAATACTCTTTGTGGGCAAAATCTTGCACCAGGTTCGATAGTCAATGAGTCCGATCTTATACCAATTTACCATACCAATGCATTATCTATCTGAGTTTTGTTCATCAACCGTAGATCAGTATCAATATGTAATAAACATTGCTAAACCACTCCTTCTTGACATACTTATCATCATTGTTTCAAAATGTTTCAATCATGTACTGAGTTTTTGGTTGGCCATTGGTCATCGGCTGCGTTCACAGCACACCATGCACGAGGGTTTTCAGCATTTTCTTTAAAAGCCAAAACTAATAACTTGACGTATTCCGCAAGAATGATCAATTATCAATTGCTCAATCGAACCCCCCAAAATGAAACAGCATGGGGGGTTCATTCCTTTAGGGTGAACATTGCAGGATTCAATATCTCCAACAACAAGTCTAAAAGTGTTATTATTTCTGAATGAGGATATCACCATTAGCCTGATTGCATAAAATTGGAGGTTGGTGAAACATATACAATGTATTTCAATATAATGCATACTCCACCCCGACAATGGCAATGTTTAGACTGTCAACAATAAATCACGATAATCCTCAACTCCAGGAATTCACAAGCAGGTGTGATTCCGAATTGTTGATTCAGATCATTGCCATACTATCCATGAAAGGCATAAGATATCATATATCAAGAAAACTCATGTTAGTATTTGTATGATCCCCCAAAATGCCCCATGGTAGTACAAAGTGCATCTAAATTCCGTTTTTTTTAGTTAAAATCCAGATCCATCCACATAGCCTTTGCTCTGAAAGATGTGAGGACGCTGATCTATGCTGCGGTCATGCCAGCCATGAGTCTATGGATCCACGAAGCAGTTCAAGGACTCGAAGGAATGACTGAAGAGACTGTAGAGGTGCCAAACAGGGGAACGGATGGAACAGGAAATCCCAACATGAAAAGCTGGGAGCAAGAGGACGTGGGTTGAGGGTTGATCCATCAATGATTTCTGGGCCGGGGAATTGTGACATCAAATTTTATGGACGGTGAAGTTGCTGGGAGTTAAAACATCTTTGCCTTAAGTTCTCACACTGTAAAACTATGCAGTGAGTTACACCTAAGCCTGCAGTATGGAACAGTGCCAAAAGTTGTTTCAGAAATGTTTTTAACGGATATATATATATATTTACGTATTATATGTATGATATATATATATATAGTTATTCTGAAAACAGTCATATCCTTTTAGTTTTGATTTGTCCCCCCTTCCGAAAACTTTGCACCTTCTCCCAGAAGAAGAAAAACACCTCGCTGAATCATATTTCAACAACACATGGGGAAAAAACAAGAAGATGGCAGGAACAAATCTATTAGATATCCAATGATTTCTCATACAACTGAATCCTTCTAGGATACGGATGGTTTCATGTTTGATCTTTTCCGCCAACTCCTGGACGCCAGGCAAAAGTTCGCTTTGTCATGCGTTGTGTGATCCATTTGGCACAGCAGCCTGTCCAGTCTGTCACCTGGCATTGAAAATCGGGGCATTTAACAGACATTTTTGGATGTTTGCATGTTTTTTGTAGTATTATTAACAAGATGCATGGACATTTTTTGATGATATTTGTCGATTTTGTTTAAGTGAATATGATACGGCACTGTATCAGAATCTCCTGAAATGTTAGGTGGAATTGCCGCGGTTTCCCAGGATTTTGTTTAGATATAGGCTGAGCCACTAAACAACCACCAAAAAAATCCATTAGCCATTAGTGGTTTTGCGTCCTTGAATGAGATTTTTGATGAGTTGATTCTTTACTTGTACTTTGGGTTCTTCCAGAACCCAACCACATCTTGAGCTTTGAACATGTGGTCAGCTCAAGTATGTGTTTGAACTTCTGAGTGACAAATTCCTGATAAGTTGATAAGTGAAATTCTGAATTGTGGGACACTCAACTCATTTTTGAGTTCCCTTCATTTGGGACTTGTTTTTTTTTCCCTGTGACTCCGGTCCCATAAAGGCGACTTTAAGATGCCAGGTTTTAACGCTATGGTTGTACATGGCCATGTGCAAGGCCGGTGTATCTCAGCTGATAGGGAAGATGGAGGCTTGGAAAACTCCGGTGACTTGTGATGGATGGAAGCTAGAGATGACATGCCAAAAGAATATATAACATATCATCATATATATCATCTATGAAGAAATCTTTGTGTATATGTTTTGGTTAGTTTCTGGTTTTTGGTTTGGGCGTTTTGCAAGCCCCGACCAAGTCTTGGATGTACTGCTGGAATAGCTTGGACTTAGAAGAGTTACAGTGCCACAACTGGGGTATAGAATTCCTTTTTTTGCGATCCAGGAGGATTGTGAAAAAATCTTTGGTGACTTGTGACTAGTGACTGGGTTTGTAGCATAACTGTACTGAGGGGAGATACTGATTTTTACAATGATTTAAGCCAAGAAAATATGAACAGATACATAGTACATTGATTTCTATCCATTTCTTACCGTCAGGATCCTTCAGTAATCTAGAAAAAACTCCCCTGCAAGAACCTCAGGTGCACCAAATCCATCAAGGTTTCCTTTGTTTTTTTTGGATCAAAAATCTCAAACGTTGGAACACTTTGATGTTTCTATGAGGTAATGCTCACCGATGGATGTTCTCGAATTGCAGCAGCGTTGATATTGATGATTCCATTGTTATTTGTAGAGTTTCTCTTCAAGATGCCTGTGGAGTTCTTCATGCACATCACGGACGATACCAGTCTGATTCCTTTGATGCTTGGTACGGTTTGGGTCTCTGATTGATGGTATTTCTATTTTTTCCATGTGTTCAGCATGGATTTCCAAACTAGATTAGATGGTAATCTATTGAGAAGCGGTTGTTCATCTATGTCCATCTTGCATCGTTCCAGGGGTGGTTTAGAACAGAAGCAGAAGCAGTTGTTCATTTGAGGACGTAGCTCAAAAGATAAGTGTGTCCCGCCAATGATTGGTCCATGAGGAAACCAATCTGTAACCAGTGGTTTGAAGGTTAAATCATTTTGAGCTACACTGACTAGGCAGTTGTTTCAATAATTCTATTCCTATTTCGGGTATATTCTCGAAGGAAGTTTAAATAGCAAACTTCCGACAATATGGAGAGTTGAAAAGCAGATGAGACAGGCAGTCAAGTCGGAAG
This sequence comes from Breviolum minutum Mf 1.05b.01, assembly GCA_000507305.1. Taxonomy (NCBI): domain Eukaryota; class Dinophyceae; order Suessiales; family Symbiodiniaceae; genus Breviolum; species Breviolum minutum. The sequence goes on from DF241048.1 coordinate 33,841, forward strand.
TAAAAAGAGGCACCAGCGTGAAAGTCAGAAGAAAGAAGATACATCCGCGCCAAATGTTAGCGAAGTCGCGAAATACTGTGTTTTTTCAATGATTCGTGTGTCGGGTCAGTCGAAAAGTAGGCCTGTTAAAGCGGCGGGTGCGGAGGGAGGTGCTCAGCCAAGAAATCAAAAATTGCACGCCGCTGTGGCGAAAAGCACATTCCCAAGGTAAAATGTTAAAAAAACTGACGGTGTCGGAGCACTTTTTGAAGTTCGGATGTCGAAATAATGCATGCCGCTGTGACGAAACGCGCAGTTGGAAGTGAAAATGTTAAAAAACTGGTGGTTCGGGAGCACTTTTTGAAGTTCAGATGTCGAAAAAATGCACGCCGCTGTGGCGAAACGCACATTTGGAAGTGAACATTTTAAAAAACTGGTGGTTCGGGAGCACTTTTTGGAGTTCTGATGTTGCAAAATTGCATGAACTTGTGGCGAAACGCGCATTTTGAAGTAAAAATGTACAAAACACGTCAGTTTCGGAGCACTTTTCAAACATCTGATGCGCCAAAATTGCACGCCGCTGTGGCGAAAAGCACTTTTTGAAATCAAAATGTCCAAAACACGTCAGCAGCGGACAGTTTTTGAAGTTCTGATGTCGAAAAATTAGTCAGGTAGTAAGTTAGTCAGTTAGTCAATCAGTCAGTTCGCTAGTTGGTCAGTTAGTTAGTTAGTCAGTCAATTATAGTCAATTAGTCAGTTAAGCAATCAATCAAATAATCAATCAATCAATCAATCAATCAATCAGTCAGTCAGTTAGTCAGTCAGTTAGTCAGTTAGTCAGTTAGTCAGTTAGCTAGTTATTTCGTCAGTTAGTCACTCAGTCAGTGAGTCATTTGGTCAGTTAGCTAGTTAGTTAGTTAGTTAGTTAGGTGGATAGTCAGTTACTTAAGTAGTCAATTAGCAGTTAGTCAGTTAGTCAGTCAGTCAGTAAGTCAATTAGTCAGCTCGTCAGTTAATCAATCTATCAATCAATCAGTTAGTCAGTTAGCNATTAGTCACTTCGTCAGTTAATCAACCAGTCAATCAATTAGTCAGTCAGTCAGTCAGTCAGTCAATAGGTCAGTTCATCAGACAGTCAATTAGTCAGTTAGCTAGTTAGTCAGTTGGTCAATGTTTTTGCTCTGACATCCGTCACTCACAGCAATCAATCTCTCCTATACGTTTCCTATTGTTGAAACTTCCGCCACCGCCTCGTGCGGTACTACTGGTAGGTATACTGATATTGATTACAGATGATTATTATAGCATGCAGCCACGTATACCTTTTATGATATGTGACATTTACTGTAGATACACATAGTGTATACCCTGATATAGTAGTGTAACTAGAGTATACATAGTGTGTAATACAAATTAGATATTGAATATGTATGTGCACCGTTTGATTTCAGTAGCTGGTGAGATTTACATTTGATTCCGATGGTTCAACCACCAACTACTGAGCCCATGCTTGCAGCTTCTGCACAAGAACTGCCTCAAGAATGCGCGGGGGCATCGCATGGTAGTACACTGCCAGCATTCTAGCCACCATTTGCCATAGCACCCAAGCAGAACATGCATGTTGCAGAAAACAAACTTGTTGTTCTCAGTATTGTTAAAGGAAGATTGGCCAAGTGGTTCTCCAACTTTAGCCAAAAAGGGCCATCGATGTTCGACCAAAGTGCTCCAACCTAACTTGGCCCCAAGCTACATGCTGTTTTGGAAATCCTTCCCTTGTACCAATTCAAGGAGACAGTTCCGTGGTATTTGTCATTCACCAAGTGGCTGTGGGTTGATGAATTACCTTAACAATCTAAGGATTCCCTTTGCATTTTCCAGTGCTTTGGCTCTGATTCTGTGGTGGATGACGTCCTGGACAATGGACTTTGATCGTGCACAAGAAAGTCCACTGCAACCGACAGCCAGCCGGAAAGCTTTGGGTAGTAGCAAAGGCTTTGCAGAAGCCTTGGCGGAGAAAAATCTTGAGTGGAATCGTCACTGGGACAGAAAAACAATGAGAAAAAACACTTTGTAGACTCCCTGATTCACTGATTTGACCCATTTCCAAATTAGTTTATGTTACATCAATCCGGTTGCTTTGGAACGAAGATATTTGTTAACCTTTAAGCCTGATGCAATTGCAATATATAGATCATGATTTAGATCTGTACGCATGTTGACATCATTTAGACTTCCCTGCCAGCCAGCAGAGGTATGACGAGCAGTCGAAGTTCAGTGGCGTCAGTGGAACAAGACAGTGATGATGCTTCACACGTGTCCATCTAAGGCTCCCTGATTTCATTGAATTCGGGCGATATCTGGAAGAATCTCTCGTACAGCTGCCTCCATGTTGCAAACTCTTTCTGTTTCAAGTAGATCATTATTGAAACGAGGTCCCAAAGTGTGGTGTTTTTTGCTTGTGCATGCGAGAAGGACCAACAGGAACGGTTGTATATTGAAGTTGTCTTCACGATACCTTATTCTCAAAAGTACAAAATTCTCATCATTGAGAGTATGCTGGTTATTTGCGCATTAAAGGCGCATTGCACACGCTTTTCTTATGATATTATTAGAGAGTATAAGCAATTGCCACTCCAGGCGGAACATGTTGAAGAAAAGTACCAGGAAAGTGAACTTTTTCCACGCCGCCAGGCATCCATGTAGATCTTCAGTGGGGCGTCCTTCGCTGCACTCGGCGTTGTGTTTTTCAAAAGCGCTTGGAATCCGCCACTGCTGTAGGATTGTTTGATGGAACATAGGTTCAGAAGGATATCCAAAGTACTGGTAGTTGTTGTATGTAAATACGTCCTAGCGTTCGGTGATCAACCAGGTCATGAAGTGTTTGAACGCAATTTGCGCTTCTTTGGATTGTTACCTGAGTCATACTGGTTAGGTCCCTATGGACATAGAGTTGGACACACGATACTAGTGGCGACTATACTAGTGCCAAATAGCTCTACTTGCATATTTTGTGTAATTGACATATAGTATATATGCAGTTTATATATATATATATATGTACATATGTACGACGACCCTGGGATGTTCCACCAAGTTGTGTCAGGGACACAAAAACCAATGGGAAATGCCCCTGGAAGGTCCTAAGAGACCATGGTCACAGAGTGACTAAAAACGTGACTCCCGAATTTTTTTGAAGCACCATTTGGCTGAGCCGATGGTATTTTGCTGAGGAGAATTTTCAGTACAGTTTGCAGAAATGTGTCTTTCAATCAGCTCAGTAAGAATGTTTACAGCTTTGTTTCACACCAGTGTTTTGCAAAACTCCTAGGATCATACGATGATGGTTTCATTATGGTTTTTGATTGCATGTGACTTCCTGTTACTGGACACCTAAAGTGGACAGTTCTCCTACCAGTGCTTTTTGAAGCAGCCTGTTACAATATTTTGTTTGGCAGCACTTCCCTCATCCTCACCGCTTTTTGGGCCCTCTTCGAGGATTGGCATGCAATTGCACCAAGCCTGAGGGATGTGCAGTACTAGATTTAGATTCTGTAAGGAGTCAATAGTTATTACATTGATGAAGAATTGTTGCTTTCAGGAGTGATGAAAAGACAGTTTTCAGACATTTCTTTCATATCATGAACGGTCGAGGACTTGAGGGTTTCATGGATGTGTTGCGACTTTTCACTGAATCTGGGGCCTCAAGATTTGCTGATCGAGGAGCAGGCTGAAAACAACTGCCCAGTCTGTTCCCATCGTCCTGTGACTGTAGATGGGCCAGTCACGCGGTCACATCTGATGATTTGATGTTGTATTCTCGTCACGTCATTCCAATCTATCACAATGATATTTAGTTCTCGACTCTCGACCTAATTGTTTGTTTGTGTTTGTTTGTTTGTTTGTTTGTTTGTTTGTTTTTTTGTTTGTTTGTGTGTTTGTTTGTTTGTTTGTTTGTTTGTTTGTTCGTTGGCTTGCTTGCTTGCTTGCTTGCCTGCCTGCCTGCTTGTTTGCCTGCTTGTTTGCCTGCCTGCCTGCCTGCCTGTCTGTCCGTTTGTCTGTCTATCTATATCTATTCATTGATCTATCCATAAACTCCATTTTATCAATCCAAATGAGTCCAATCATCTATTTGGTTTGTTCTAATTTAGCTCAGTCCATTTCAAATCAGGCCAATCAACACCGAAAACAAAAAAAACTGAGCCAAAAAAAATCATGGAAAAGCCAAAAGGTGTGACATGGTAACTGGTCTATATACAGATACCATTTTGAAGATTGTCACGGGCGGATGAGCTCCTTGAGTTGCCCCATATATTTCGAAGATCTCCAAGCGCTTCATTGGTTCCCTAGCGATCCCTGGGACTCATGAATGGCAGAAAAAAAAAGATCAACTTTGAGGTTCCCACAATCCGAAACCATGAAAGGATAAACGGGTACATCTTCCAAAGTTGACCGAAGTAACTTATGTGGCTTGAAAAAAAATGATGGAAACATGTGGATGTTTTGTTCAACTTCCACAGTTGGCAGAGTTGTTGGACACATTTGTGCGTAAAATTTCACGATGAACTATCAGCAGTGGTGACTCCACATCCTGGGTATGGAAGGCCTTAGCCACACCTGCAACTGCCACTGGTTGCTAAGGACTACGTTTTTTCTATTGCAGGATTTCAAAGAAAGCTGGATTCACACTATGTCACATGGTTTGCAGATGACAAAGTCTTGTGGGAAGAAAAGGACGTACAGTAGGACTGATCCGCGCGGTTGGGTGTCATTCTTGCTGGTGGGGGGGGGGGGGGGTGATCAAGGTGTTGTATCCCAGTTGTAGCGCTGTCACCAAGTGGAGTTTTATATTTATTTTTGTTGCGGCCAATGTCTCTTCACCGCACTTTATTATTGATTCTGGGAACCAATATGCTAGTGCTTCCAATGACCAAAAACATGTCACATGGTGATCTCATCTAACCCTTTGGTAGGTAATCACCTGAAGAATGTCGAAAACAAATCAGATATGAATGGTCATGTATATGGCTAGCGCCGCACACATGGCCGCGCATTTTCGGCCATTGCTTGTTTTCGCATGTTTTTTTCGGCAACGTCGGGGGTTCTCCTGTGCGGCGTGGTGTTCGAAGTGATGCAAAATGGGGTGCTTCAGTAGAGATTCACACATTCCCAAACTTGGAACGCTTTTTGGACATCGGGACAGGGCCACTTTTGATGGTATCCAAGCCACACCAAGACGCAAAACATCGTTGTTTTACTACGTAAATACACATGGTCTGTTCTTCTGTGATGAACCCTCCAAAACACCCACTGCCATAAGTTCCATGTATCAACCAGTTTTCATTGAGTAAAATGGTGACCAAGTGACCCGAGGTTCTGGGTCAGCGGCCACCTTTATTGGAGGCATGGGTAGTGAGTCGATGTGCCGCGATTGGAAGTTGAAGGGGATCTGTCACTGTGGGACAAGTTGTTTGGAGCGTTGGGCAGAGGCAGAATACGCCATGGTTACTAACTTACATGGTTTTTGTTGTTTCTTGCGTATTAGTTTTTAACACACCACACGATTCTCGATGCAATTTCTGGTGGACCATCTACTCAGTGTGAGTCACTTTCAAAACGTCAGGGCAAAGTTCGACACTTGGGCAAATCCTTGGAATTTGACAGGCATTCTTCGTCCAAAGGTTGCATGATGACTACAAGCAGAGTTTAATTGATGCTGACTGTCCCAATCCGTTGATTATGGCTGCAATGTTGCTTGGTAGAGCTGATGTTAAAGTCGAGGTGGGAAATTGCAGGTGGCTTATATAGAAGTCATAAGAACAGCCGTTATCGGGGTAGTTATTTCTGTTCTTTTTTTTGTGAAATGCAGCTCTGCTGTACGCATGTACATCAGATATCCCTTGAGCTGTGATGCGGATCCCTTGCTGGTTGGTTTGACATTGGGTTGTTCGATGTATATATATATATATGTATATAGTCATTTTGTTTCGAGCAGTCAGCCTGGAGGACGAGTAAGACGTCCCCACTCATTGAACTGATAGCCTATCATATTTTTGTTACTGGAACTTGAACCCACAATGATATGACATGACAGACATGATATGACCATGATGGACCACTATCCCTAAGGAATCCAGGATGAGATTCAGACTACATGGCGTTTGATTGTTTGGATGATTCCCATGTTTCGTGTAAGATGGACATGTTTTGAGTGACATTTGCAATCAGGTACATTGGGATGAGTATTGGGATGTTTAAAACAACAAGAAATAGGAAGAAGTAGCCGTTTGTAAACGCACAATGATGGGGGAAGATCTTTCTTATCTATGGACAGAGTATTTTAGCCATTGAATCATGCGGAGGAATCCAAACAACTATGCTATCCCGGCAGTCTGACGGATTCGATTCAATTTTAGGAGCCAACAAGATCGCTGATTGAAGATTTACGACTTCTTTTGTTATCCCCGCTCTAAAGTTGTGAACACCCCAAACCTCCAGGATCAAGGACAATCAAAGTATTTATAGGATTTCTGGGGTCACAACTCTATTGTATAGCTTCTAAGTTTAATTTTGACTTTCACCAAAAGTCAAGGACCTAAGAAGATGTTCAGCAACAACAACAACAATTTGAACCGAGGGTAGCCAAGCCACGCCGCGCAGGTTAGTGGCGGAGTTTCATTTTTTGTCGCCTGCATGGACGGATTCTCGTTCATCATTTCAGAGCCTTCCAACCTTTCAGAAACAAAAAACGTACTTAGTCATGTTTTGACTGGATAAGAACAACCTCCTAACTGGTGGGTTGTTCTGAAAAGAAAAGAGTCTGTAAGATATCTTGCTATGCATTGGGAATTGCATGAGATTCGGTGTTTGATCTGAACATTTTTGGAAAACAACCCAAAAATCAGGAATTCAAATTTTCCAAATCCTTCCCTGAGCACCTCATTAGAGAGAAACCACCAGGACTTGGATCATGCTTTTTCGTTGGCAAAAGCTGCTGGTGCTTTCATTACACCGGAAGTGGCCAATGATTTTGTAGTGGCCATCTCAACTACAGGTAGGGAGGGGGGAAATTGTGGCATTGTTGCAGGGGCTTGGGGAGATTGAAACGGGTTGAAGATTGTTGATGGTTTCCCTAAGATGCTTATTTTCATTGATAAATCATACATGTATACAGTATATACAGATCTTGGAAGAGCATCACAATTTGCTTGATTCACATTTTATACTTGTCATTTGGGATGAGTGGTCCAATCATCAAAACACCAAGCAACTTGCTGTAAACCAAGCATGTTCAGGGCATATTCAAGCATGCATGCTGTATCAAATCATCCACTTACCATTAGGATATGACTTGACCCAATCGTCAGGACGACAGCTGTACGATGAAGCCATGAAGATGGCCAGAGATGCTTCGCCATTCCAGCAGTTGCTTGGACATGAGTGGCGATACATACCCAGTGGGGTAAACCAGACCCATCCATTTGAAGATGTATTAATATATCTACTTCCTATCAAAACAGGGAGATATCGATTCCACCACATATATCTATATATACATAATTGAGATGAAGTCTGTGTTATGTCAAAGCTTCTTTTTATAGACAGATCTAGAAGTTGTAGGTTCTGTTCCCCCTTAGGCCGGTGAAATGGTGATTTTTTATCATCTCAGCCTGCGAAGCCTGAGGCACTTGATGGCTTCCAAACCAGCTGCATGGCCCTTGCAACGTGCCATCAAACGGATACAGGTGGGCAATGTGGCCGATTCATGCCGATTCATCATTTCCTGATGAAAAAGAGTGAAAGAGACATAGTTTGATTGTTGACCCAAATCTGGAATTGATGTGTTTCGAGGTGCAGAGGGTCACCCTCATGGACAGGTGTAGATGACACAGAAAAAGAGAACGGTGATATAGCTCTTGAGGCACAAAGATTTCAATCGCATTTGGATCACTGGCCAGCAGAGTCTTCAATCACTACCATCAGCTTCAAAATTTGTTTCCTAGGATTTTCAACAACAAAATTTAATGGAAAAACATAGAAAAGCAGTGAAAATCAATCATATCAAATCGTTTGTGAAAGTCCCATAGATGCTGGGCTGGGAAAATTGGTCACAGGCTGCTCAAGATGCTGTTGGAGATGCAGTGCCATTAGCTTTAGGAATCCATGGAAGAGCTGTTCCTTGCAGCACTGAGATTCAAGGTGCCCACCTGTGTTTTGTTGTTGTTGTTGTTGGGTTGTTGTTGTTGTTGTTGTTGTTGTTGTTGTTGTTGTTGTTGTTGTTGTTGGAGTTGTAGGCATGGAAGACTTGCATGAAACAAACATAAGGTGACTGGATGGTGACTGTCGCACTGGCTTATCTGTCTCAACAACAATCACAATCATAGGCTTTATATAGGAAGACGCAGAGACAATGCTAGGGATTGTACCCATATTGATCAGCCCAATTTTTGTTTCTTTGTATGGATTTCTTCACTTGCTGCATCCTTGTGCAGGAAAATCCATTGAGAGATCCTTCAACACCAAATGCTATGGCATGGACACAGTTGCCAGGTAGCTGCTGAAATGGTTTCGGCGTTTTTTTGAGCAGTTTTTTGGTATGCTTGTGCTTGGTGCCGTGCATTAGATCACTGGGATTGGTTAAATTAGCATTTCTGGGCTTACCCAAATTTCTTGCTACGTCCATGTTTGATGGTCAACCATACGAGCTGTCGATCTTCACAGTTGCACAGACAAGAGCCACAAAAATTGAACAGTGGCGGAATCGAGTTTTCACTTATATAATTACAGTATATAATAAATCGCCACGGAAGGTCCCAACAAATATCAGTGTCTTGCAAAGTCTTGGTCGGTTTTTGCAGATTCCATGCCAAGCAGATTCTTTACAGATTCACCCTTCAAAATACGACAAAGATCAAGAACCTTGTTTTTGATTCCCACTTGAGGCGGTTTGTTTTGAATGACTTCAATATGTTTGTCTCAAAGAAAATTGTGGCCTTTTAATCCAGCAAGGGTTGGTTTTTACAGAGAAATAGATTTAATCTTTTTGGTTGGAGAGGGGAAGCTCGAAATTCCGATGCAACGGCTATGTATTGATATACTTTGCCTATCAGCGAGTTCCATCATCACCAAAGACCCATTTGAAATGATACCGGTCGAGTCGAGTCACCAAATGGGGCTCACCATGAGTGTTAGAATCATGGCTTGATTAAGTCTGCTAGTCCTACTCGTAGTTATTACATGTATGTATGTCCCCTCCAATCCATCCATACCTTTGCCTTTGTGATATTTTTGTTCTTGTTTTTGGTGCCACTAGCTAAGCAGCCAAGCATTGGATTTCGGTTGAGTTTCCACACGCCAGGGTGGACTTTGTGGTTGCTCATTGTCGAGAAGATTTGAGTGTCACGCCGAATTTCGGTTGTAGGATTGGACCGGATGAGGAGATATCAACATGAGGAGGTATCAACATCGTATCAACATGGATCAAATTCATGGGGATAGAGGCATCAGTTTTAGGAAGCAGGAGACGGGGTAGTTGTAAACCTGAGCAGCAGTAAAGAAAGTAGTGCTATAATTATATAGATGTAATTGGAAAGACAGCAGGTTCTGCCCAGCAGTCACTGAATAATGTTTGCATTGAATTGAGTGCCATTCGGTGTTCTCTCTTCATCAACCTTGACACGACCGGAAGCAATCAAACATGCAGTGTTTGGATCACACCGTCACATCATCAAGAAGCAACTTCTTGTTTGTAGGGAAATATCACTTGGGATGCACCTCCTTTCAGTAACTTTGACTACAAGTGCACAGATTCAGTGTCCTATTGAATCAAATCCATAATCCACAAGAGAACATTCGATGGCACCGTGTCATGGTCGAGAAATCCCTTTTATTGACTTTGGGTTTCATAGTCAGTGGGAAATTATCAATATATAGATACTAAGACAGCTCTACTTCAGTGGGCAATACTGTAACTCGAGTAATAACCTTTAGCTTGACCATTTCAAGGACCATTCGCAAATTGCTCCTCCAATGGAAAAGGCTGGCTGGCTTGGCTGGCCATTTTCTGTGGTTTCAAGGGGTGACTGTGCCATTGGAATCCGTAAAGACCAACCAGGATACACGATTGACAATTATACTATTAATATACTGTGCTTAAACATCGTATACCCATCCGTACGTGTATATAGCAAGTCTATTCACATATACACACACACATCATTTACGATATTTACCTATATATATTATTTTTGTACACCTCGGTTTCAAGTATAAACATGATCATAATATACATATTATTATTATTCAAATACATGCCCAAGGTGTTTGGCCCGCTCATGTCACGAGGTTGGTTGAGCAAACAATTACTTCGTGTTCCTCCTGGGGCGAGGCCATGGGGCGATTGAAGCTGATGGCTTCGTGAGATTTGTTGATTTGACCTGAAGCTTTTGCACGCGATCACTATATGAGTACTAAAGATGTGGAAAGATGGTTCAATGAGCCAATTTTGCACCTCTTGTCTGTGAATTGCCCATATCCTTCCTACGCTTTACACTCCAAGCTGCTTCAATCCTGCCGAGTACGTATACAGATCGAAACAATTTCAAGCATATACTTACATATCATCATAGATATTTTTGATGTAATATATATATATACCTATTATGATTCAATTTAAGATTTTCATGTACAATTTCCTGTCATTGCCAAAACCCATCTCCAGTGTTCACTGCTACACTCTACCCCACCAGGCTGTTGATTTACGAGAAATGTGGTGAAACACTCAACCCAGAGACCTTGGCTGCCCAATTGGTGTCGAACCAATTCATGGCAGTACGGCAAGTTGAACGGCCTGACATTGGTGACATGGGGGGGGGGGGTGTTGGGGGGGAAGGTGGAAGGAAATGATATGTTTTTTAATGAATAACTGAAGTGTCACTGGGAATTGTCTATAGAAGTTGAAGGGTGATTAACTTTGGTTTTTGGGGATGGATGGATGAACAGAAGATGGTTGGTACTGACGAAAGTCTGTAGTGGATTGCTTCTTGGCCATGTCTGAAATAACAACTGCAACTGTTCTCTCGTTATCGATCCAACATCAACATGTTGTGAACATTCGTGAATCATATGTGGAAGCAAGTGAACTTGCATTTGGGAAACCAATCATCAAATTCTCAGCATTTGGCAGCTGTTACACTTCCACTCCTTTGGGATACCTTAAAATCACAGTTGCCATGGTGCAAAACTCTTGGAACCTCTATGAAGCTTTTGGTGTTGCTTCCATCCTGAAAATTTGGAACTCATTCTTCTTCTTGTTTGGTTGGTTTGGTGCCACTCCGCCCGAAAAATATCTCTGTACCTTCCAAAATTAGAACCTCGGTAACCTCAATGGCCTCTCCTGATATGTTGATATATCAGCCATAAGATAAGTTCTTGATCTTGTTGGAAACCAGATTTCGGGCATTGATTTGTCTCTTGCCACAACCATCGTGATTATCAAAATACAAAATTTTCATTTACAGAATGAAACAAGTTCTTTTTTGATTTTATTTTGCACCACCAGCACTTGGTATGCTAGCCTTGTTGATTTGTTGCCAGACTTTTCCAGGTGCAGCACGCGGCGATGAATGTTCGGCTTACTTGACGCACATTTTGGGAAGCTACGATCACCTGGCAGATTTTACAATCTTTCTGCAAAGTGATCCCATGGATCACCTCCACTTTGACTTTCTGGATTTGGTGTTGAGGCTGATTGGCAACATTGAAACCGTTGCCATGGAATTTGGGTATTTGATGCATGAGCAAAATATAGTAAATTAGTAAAGATCTTTGGAAGATCTTTGGAAGATTACTGTACCATATCTTGGGATTATTTTTCATGAATCAAGCCATGATTTGCCACTCACATACAGCCAATTGACACACTCCTCAGTGGCTACTTGCGGCGCAGGAGTATTGCTGCGGGCACCTACACGACTCCATTCCTTCCGCTGAATGGTCCACGACATGTGCGGACACTGACTCCCTGTTTGCAAGCCGTTCACGAGGAGATTACTCAGAGGGGCTGTCCTTGGGGGCCATTGTTATTGCAGGATTGTTTGCTTGTGGCCTTACCTAGCCCAACCAGCTGCAAAAGGAGCCAGTCATACTGATTCAGGGGGTACCCACCCGTATATATGCTAATTGACAGAAGAATAGATTGAGCTTTACAACTCTGTCACCTCAATGAATCATGGCCTTTGCCGCATGAAAATCCATAGAAATTCCACAAAGTTGTGGCTTAGCTCCAATCCTCCCCGCAGGAGATCTTCAAAGAAAATATCTCCGAACTTTTAGGTGGGCTGCGATGCGGCACAAAAATATCTCCAAGCTTTCGCCATCACCCAACATGACCTGGATAATCCATAAGATCTGAGGTCAGATCGGTCAGATCATGAAATCATGACCAATTCTAGTGTACATCCTTTTGTGAAATACCTCAGCATAGAGTCTTGTCGTTGTGCTGATGGCTGCTTTGTAGGCCCTTACTGCTGTGCGCAGTTCGCCGTATCTCGCGACACAATTCGAAGACATGACAAGGTCCCTTGATGCAGCCATATGCACATGTCTGCCACGTGGAGTATGGATTAAACCCAACGACCTTCAAAAAGGTAGCAAAACAACGCAGAACAGACAAGTATGAAACATTTATATGCTTTTTGTTACTGTGTGGTGTTCCTTGATGTTTTATCATTTTCGCTGTATCTTGTGAAGTGATTCAGAGATTGCCTTGTCCTTCCCTCTGTTCTAAGGGGAATGCAGATGTATCATCACTGTTTTTGGAACCAATCCTTTGATCTGGTGCATCTCTCATGTGTGCAACTTTTGTTGGATGAAGCTTAACCAGACGCCATTCTTCGTTTGTTCCTAAGCAAGTGCAGGTGTCTCAACAGAAAAGGAACATGCATTTATTCTGATTCAATGATAGAATCATTGACTTTTGAGGCCGGCTGACATCCCCCAAAAAACATAAGACAACTGAAGCAGAAACTAGCTGTGCTCAAACTCCTAACGCCAGGACTTCTACATGAAGATGTTGTCCTTGGTAGATGGCTCTAGTGACTTAGATCTATGTGGCTTGGAAGGCACCAAACGCAGCACGCAATGCTATGGCTTCGAATTCCTATGGCATGTGGTTTCTTGAACTATTTGGAGGTGTTGGTTGGGCGGATTGGTTGGGTAGGTGGGTTGGTTGGTCGGTAAGAGGTTGTGTCGGATCATGGGTTTATTGATATTTTGATTGTGTGTCCTTTGATTGATTGGTTTATTGCTTGAAGCAATTATTGGTGGAATGTTTATGGTGATTTACAGCGATTAAGATATCAACTTTTAAGTATCTTTCAATCATGTTAGTGATTGATGGCCATCAATGTCAAGCACGATGCACTGATGGAGGTTGGTTTCTTGGCAGATGTTATGATGTCAGTTTCAGAGAGTGCAAGAAAGATAGTTCTTGTAGAGTAAGATATAATTCAGCAACCTCAACAGACTTTCCGGGGTAAGTTCTCACTACAACGTACAACGTACTACCATTTAGATCCATTTGGTTCACAACCGAACGTGATTCATAAAACCTGTGATATGACCTAGTCTCTCTGATTGGGTTGATACTGTACCGAACCACCTATTTTCAAAACCCAATATGTTTTTACATACAGTGTGTATGTTTAATATCAATATCATATAATTCAATCATATCATGATATTTGTATATATTATTATGTGTGTGCTACTCAAGGGAAGTAATGGTTATTTATTATATAGTCCTTAAAAACAGGTTGGCTTATCCACTGTTGAAACATCGCAGTTGCAATTTTCCCAGGTCTTTGGAGAAGCTCCCGAACCACCTGGCCGTGAAGATGACGATCGCTTGCCCATGAATCTACGGTTGAAGCACGGCAAGGAGCGGGTGATGTGGAGGGGTTGGATGGTGGGGAGGAGGTTGGTGGCAAACTTTAGGGAATCCGGTAGGACCTTAAGTTGAACCTATCACCCAAGGATCTAAGGTTCAAAAAAGCACTAATGGGAAATATGTGACTTTATTAGTCTGCCGATCTAAAACATGTAATTATAGAAGATATGCAATGAAAATGACTAAAACTTGTTTGTAGAATCAACTGGAAGGGCAATTTTCATATTTGAAAATTGACATTGTTCATAGCAAAATACCTCAATCCACATTTCTGTTTCAATGCTGGCTATATCCCAACATTTGGTTGAAGATTTTTAGCCTCGTCGATGGGGGTACGACCTCGGTATTTCCTTGACTGCTTGAGCTTCCAGGAGCACACCCGACGAAACTGGATCGGGATGCCATTGGCAAGGGACATACCATTGAGTCTTGTCCTCCAATGGGTTTCTAAGCTGTGAAAGCAAAACATGGTGCAAGGTAACTGCGGTAACACCGCCGAATCCAGGAACCAACATTTTGACAACCACCCACTGTCTACATCAATTGCTACATGATTGCTACATCCACTGTCTAAGTTGTAAGGACACATCTTTGACTAACTTCAGTTGTCCATAGGTCTGGCCTAGTGCCAGCTTGCGAATCTTGTCCCTCAGGAAGATGTTTCCAGACCACGAACACGGCAATCCATTGCATGCAGAATAGAAAAAGGCAAGCGCTTGTTGCAATGATTCGATCAATGAAACTGCTTTTGTGTCAAGAGGTAGATCCAACTCCTCCCCTTAATCGTGCCTCGTTTTGGATCCAGACACTCCCAGAAAAAGAACTGAGGGAATGGCTTTGGAACTTTTCTTTACCTCAACATCAAGTTGATGGATTTCTTGAAAGAAAATATTCACTTTGTATCACTTATATCAGCGATATGATTTTGCTTTTACATGGGTTGTTCATGGATTGACCTCAAAGACAGGAATACTGAATACTTGAAGTTCACAAAGGGTGATGGGTCATAGGGACTAGATAGATTATTCTTGTACAAAACAAGGCAACACCAACCAGCTCCATCCAACTCGCATCTTTGGGCCCCAGCTGAAAATCATAGGGTGGGAATCATGCGCCCAGATTTCCCTGCATTGGGTGGATGTGACCAAGATGAACAGACAGATAGGTGAAGAGAGATTCGCTTCCCAACGCTTTCCATGTCTAGAAAGCTTTTTCAAGTGCACAATTAAGAGTCGTGTTGAACAATCTATTTACATGCATTTTTGCCTACAGAGGTTTGCTATCAGGATATTCAAGATTCAGAATTGAGATCTCTGGTCAGAAAGTGATTTGGCAGCAGCCATAAATCATGTGCAGGCAGTGCTCTAAAAAGAGGCAAGTACTGTACACTTGCAGAAAGCGATGATAGACGCACATAACACCAAGCCTAATAGTAAAAAACCATAAAAAACACTGTCAGGGTTCAGATCATTGCCTGACCACATTACGACACAGAGCCACGCCATGTGCTGTGGCCGCAGTGTCCATGGCCAATGGGCTCCGTCAGCGGAAGTTCGATGGCCACTTCCGTTTGGACTTCAATTGGGGAGTTGCTCGGCAAGGATGCTTTTTGTTCTCACTTTAACTTGGAAATTTGCTTATATACACATTTATCCTTGAGTCCTGAATACTTTTTTTTTGGCATGTTTTGGCTCTCATATCTGGTCGCAAGCTTTCAAGACCACACACATTCCTGTTTGAATCTTCATCATATGTTTTCAACACTTTCCATATTTTTTCAACATGGTGTACATGGATAGCAAACTCTGTCTTGACGGCCAGGTTACGAGCTACAGGTAGCCAAAAAGCATTAATACTTCTGGAACGTGTACCAGATTTAGCTGTCACTGGAGCACAAGTCGCAGAATGGATCGAGGAGGTCTGTGACCAGTTACTGTTGAATTTGTTGAATGTTCACCAGGGGAATGTGAAGAAACAAAGTAGTTGGGTTTTGGTGTTTCTTTCCAAGCTAGCATGCAATGAAGGAATTCAAAATGAATGGTGAAAACATGAGACTCACCAGTTGTGGTTTCAAACATGATTTCACTTCATCCCTTTGTGAGCCAAGATACAAAGTACCAACATGTACGAATCAATTAATTATACTTTGATAGTTTGCTGCTTGGAGTGGAAAAGATGTGACGGATCTGCATGGCATTTACTCATGAATAGAATCACCAATATGAGATACCGTAGGGGAATATGAATCAAACTTGGTAGTGAAGGTATGTGCCTTCATCAGACGACATGCCTGCATGTCTCTGCGGCAATGTCGATACTAGAGAAGTTATCTCAGAGGCGTCAAAGCTGCAGTTTGCAGAGGTTTTAATCGGAACAATCTAGATTTTCCCTGTTATCATTATTATCATTATTATTATTAGTAGGAGTAGGAGTAGGAGTAGGAGTAGTAGGAGCAGGATTAGTAGTAGGAGTAGCAGTAGTAATAGGAGTAGGAGTATGAGTAGGAGCAGGATTAGTAGTAGGAGTAGCAGTAGCAGTAGCAGTAGGAGTAGGAGTATGAGTAGGAGCAGGATTAGTAGTAGGAGTAGCAGTAGCAGTAGGAGTAGGAGTATGAGTAGGAGCAGGATTAGTAGTAGGAGTAGCAGTAGCAGTAGCAGTAGTAGTTGTTGTTTCTTGTTGTTAATGGTTTTGACCCTGTTTTTTTCCCGCTCGCTTTGATTTGCAGTACCTAGTTGAAGGTGATGATACCCACATCACTTCCATGTTGATCGCATTACAATATCAAAGTTTCGGAAGGACATGAGATTGGAGCGATCATGATAGTTACTGCAGTACTTTTTTAAATGGTAACACTCTTCAAGCTGTCTCTCAACATCCTGTTTCAGAATGTTTCAGACATATATTTCTACACCACTTTCACGGTTCCGAACATGTTTTCTCGATTTTCATGATGATCATGATGTTTCTTGTCAAGACTTTGACTTGTTTGTTATTCAACCTCTTTTAGGTCATTTTGAGGGTGTGCACATGCCATTTTGTCATTGCACTTCATGGTAGCCCTTGAAATCGTTAAATTGAAGAGTGCCTCTGTTCAAAACTCACAATGTTCATCGTACCCCCTAGAAACATGTGATAGTGATACTTAGATATACTCAATTCACCCCCTTTTTTGTGATTCAAATCATTTGGTGCTTCTACTTTCGGGTGCTCCTTTTGTCAGGATTCCAGTAACCACCAGGAAGACCACCAGTTTCAACTAACAGAAACCACAGGGAATCCCAACTGTCCAGGATTGGCCGGAAGCATTGGCATGGTGAGGAGCCCTAAGAGCTGGAGGTGGAAGACAATAGCAATCACCACGAAACATGATCTTTTATCAAAATTGAATCCATCTATACAGCTTTTGTTGGTTTATGTTTGTGTTTCTTTTCTATCTTATATTGCGATTTTAAGCGATTTTAGGACCGACAGGTTTGTAAGCCTTACCAAGCTATGAATTGAATTGGTTTACTGCTGTGTTTGCTGTTGTGAAGCCTTGGTAGTACCATGTTCAGAAAGGCAGTACTGTACTCTTAAAGGAGTGTAACCACATCACCTTTTTTGACAGTGAGATTTTTTTAATGACCATTTGTGCATGTAAATGTATGGGCCCCATACCCGATACACCCCAGACCATTTTTGGGGCTCCCAAAACATGACTGCATCAGTTGCTGTTGTTGTGAGAGCCTGAGGATCATGGTGGCTTCAGGTCCTGTGTACCTTTTGCGTCTTGTCCTTCGCAGGCGAAAACGGGTGAAAAGGGGCAACGGGAACTGGTTCGGCTTGAAGTTCTGCTGCCTTGTGGAGGTGGTTGGTGAACGTACATGGGATGTGTGATATGAAATATGAAGTATGTTGAATTGAATGTACTCCGGAAGTGATACATCAATCAATCTTTCCATAAAGTACTTGTTTGTCGCATGCTGCAGGGCTTTGCGTGTCTTTGACACCCGATGTTGGCCAGTTGATTCCACAAGTAAGCCTACCTTTATTCACATTAGTCATTCAACCAGAGATGAAATGGAAAGCTCATGCCCTGCAACAGCCTTATAGTCAATCATGAAGGGAACATTTGCAAGGCAAGGACTGTGTGAATTCCTGTGAATCCATGCATTTGAAGCCTCCAGGCCACGCATATGCTTGGCTGTGGTCTCCTTGTGGTCGAGCTGGTTAGGCGTGCAGGCCCCGATCTGTCCAAAGCAGTCAGAGGTCTGTGTGAAAGAACAACAACAACAACAACAACAACAACAACAACAACAACAACAACAACAACAGCAACAGCAACAGCAACAGCAACAGCAACAGCAACAGCAACAGCAACAGCAACAGCAACAACAACAACAACAACAACAACAACAGCGAGTGACAGGCCATTAGACCATTGATGTTTGTGAAGAACATATTTTCATGTCCTTTTTAGATGTGATTTTATGGAAGCATTATTTTCGGCTTCCATCGGCCTAACGCCTTTGGTGAAGAGTTGTTAGCTTTATCCTCGATCCGATGCAGGTGCTAAGCCATGGTGTTGCTGTCTTGGAAAAGACGCAAATGAGGGGCCTTACAGCCATGAAGGCGAGTGATGAAATACATTGAAATACTGCACTCAGATTTCAGACATTCATCGCGAATTGAGATTGAATGAAGTATTTGGAAACATAGTTTCA
This sequence comes from Breviolum minutum Mf 1.05b.01, assembly GCA_000507305.1. Classification (NCBI taxonomy): domain Eukaryota; class Dinophyceae; order Suessiales; family Symbiodiniaceae; genus Breviolum; species Breviolum minutum. The sequence continues at coordinate 52,468 of DF241048.1, forward strand.
ACTTAAACAAAAACATACAAACAAATCAAGTTTCATCATGGACCCTGTTTGCTGTCACAATGAAGCTGTGAAAACTCCCAGGTTGAGATTTTGAAATGACTTGTTGCACGTGTTCTAGGCGTTTGATCCAATGTCCAGCATTTTTGATGACCTGATATACGTGTAATACATATATACATGGGTTTGTGAATATGATACTCATACTTCATAATTACATGATATCAGTGCTACAGAAGTCATTAGTGTATGGGCTGTACATAAGATCTCAAACAGTTTGCTGTTTACGCTTGTTTCCGGCTAGCGTTGTAAAGGAAGCAAAGGAAGGCATTTGTTTGGTTCGCCCAAAACATGTGTCGATCCTGTCAATTTTCTATATTCCCTATCTTTTAAGGTCATATGACCCTCCAAAAAACAAGATGCTGAGATACCACATCAAAAGGTTGGACATTTGGATGACAGGCCACGAGGGAAGTGGTACAAAAATCCGTGGTGGCCGTGGAGGTCACGAGTCGCAGTCAATGAGTTTTGTTGGGGGAATCTCGTTGTGGGGAACCCACCTGATGATTGGGTGATGTTTGGAAGATGTACTTTCTTTGTTGATTAATGTTTCATAAAATGATAAGATTTCACCAGCTTGATTCTGAAATGAGTTGAAGCAATGAATGAGAACTCGTCCACTCGAATGGATGTCTAGCGGTTCGGATGGTATTGCATCTTCAATGTGGAGATTTCTCATTGCAATGTAGTGGTCTATATCCCCTTTTATGGGCGCATCTGAAAGTTTAGTTTATGTTGTTCTAAGCATCCAGACCAATCCCTTCAAGTCCTGCAGTTAGTTATCAAGAATAGTAAGGGGCTAGACATTTGGATGTAGATCACTAGCAGGCGCTCAAGTACCTGCATGTGGGTGAACATCAAGAAAGACCACAGATGTTTAAGGGATGAATCCATACGCACGGACCCATAGATTCTATAGCCGATCCACCTGGCTATTTGGACCTACTATGATGCCTAGTTCGGTGTTGGGGAAAAAGACTTGACATGTCATGAAAGTGAAGCACCACCACCATCACCACCACCATCATCTCCTCCTCCTCCACCAACAACAACAGTAGCAACAATAACAACAGTAAGATTAGGATTAATGTTTGCATTAACACAGCAACAACAATAAACGAAAAGTACATCCACCACAGCCACAACAATCTAATAAAACGACGATATTTTGTATTACTGTATTAGCAGATTTTGATTTGTCGTTTTTCAGGCGTGGATTGTGGTCTTTCTGCCCTTTGTTGCTGACATGTGGAGGTTGGAGGGGTAACATCTGGACCGAAGTCAACCATGTAGTTGACTTTAAAACCGAACCATTGGAACAAGATCCATTTTGGGCATAGTAATTGTATTCATGATTTCAAATACCTTGATGTGTTTTTTTTTAGATTTTTTTTTGTTATAAATTGCGAACACAACTGCAAGAAGACGAAAAATGACACTGTCAGCAACAGTGTTCCGACCAAAGCTCAGTGCAACGTTTGCACATGACAAACCATGTCATGTTATTATGATTGGGGAACCAGGATCACGGAAATCTTGAAAGGGCCTCAAGCAGTGTGATTATGCGCAGCGATGTGATTGCGATTGGTCTTTGAATCAGGGAGAATCATACGATGATCATGGTGAAGCTCCCAGCTGGCCTCGTTCAAACGTGTATCCTTTGTGAATTGATGGGTAGCACAATGATATACACAGAGCATGTAACACACGATGCGGTATGGTTAAATTCGAGGAATTGATCTACAATGACCCGGCAATCAAGTGAGCTGGTACCACATTTGATTTATCTTCAGTTGACACTGCCAGGAAAGGCCGTGCCCTTTGGCATGTGCTGAGTTTTCGAACCAAAGTGGTGCCCACGATTGCGGGAAAGGAACTGGTTTCTTTGAAGACGTAAAATATGATAGCCACAAGGGAATTTGGACAAGGAAACTTATCTACAGGTGCTATCTTATTTTCAGGGAGTGCAGCAGGGTATTGATATCGTGGCCCTTTCATGTCAATTGAATACGAGAATATCTAGCGTCGATCATGTTTCGCGATCATGAAGTCATGATGTATTTCATTGGTTTTAGTCACCCCCCCATGCTGTGGAATATATGATAGGTTTTGTAAAGATATTAAAGAATGCAACACCCATTTATAGATAGAACTTGTATTCCGTAGATGCAACGTGATGTTCGCATTGATAGAAAACATGTTGATGCAAATTGTTAGCTTGCAGCTGGAGTTTGGAGGAATACACCTCCACATATAACGCCCCAGTGGGATGTGACCTTTGCACAAAACAACAACGCTTTATGCAGGAAGATTGAAAGTCATCGTCATCATCATCGTCATCGTCATCATCATCATCATCATCATCATCATCATCATCATCATCATCATCATCAAATAACATCCATTTTTTGCTGCTTTAACATTGACTCCATTGTCAGGTACTTGTGGCTGGTCCTGTAGGTCTATACCTCTTCTGCTTGGCTGTGAAGAGGCACCCCACACTTGGATTGTGAAGCTTGAGTTGCTCATTAGAAAATTCTTGGGAGTGCTAGGGAATGGACACCAGTATATAGCCATTTTGAAAGTGTGCCAATGTGACTGATATGTTGAGATGTTTTCTTTACTTGGCCAAACAAAGGCATGCGCATAAAACATTGGAAAGGTTCGAATGGTACCATTGGAGAGACATTCACCCAGAGGTTGCTGGATGCGTTTCATCGAAATCGCGCAGCAATGAAGCGAACCCTGTGGTTGGGGGTTCCCAGAAACTGGGCAACGGAGGAGTGATTGTTGAATGTCCTCCTGTCCATCCCTGTGCTGCACCCGGTGGGTTTGAAGACCCTCACAACATGAGATGATTATCTCAATGTCATAGTTGTTTTCGATAGATCGTTAGAAACATGAACCTTAAACAAATATGAAACACATGAACGGCGTTTGTTCCCCACACAGCTCCAATGTTGGGCATGTAGAAGTGGTTTTCAACTGATGGCAGTTTGTCTACGTAGCAGACTGATTAGATGCTACCTATGATAGATTCACCGCCAAAGGAGAAGATTCGAATCTTGGGTATCCCCAGTCATTCGACTTGTGGTCCCATCACTGGTACAAAATGCAGCACCACTACTTGAAGTATACCAGATTACCTGACACCCAGGGGATACAGGCAGCACAACGAAAAAAAAGATGGACTATCATGACTATCCAGTCCATCAGTTTTGTCAGGGCAGTGCTCTTCCATGGATCCTTCCTTCTTGCTTGCCCTGTGCTGTGGTATGTCTCAGGCACTTGGGCCCCTGAAGCTGAGAGTCAGACATGAGACAACCCAGTTGCAGGATATGATACCAATTGGAATCAACAAGATAAGATACATTTTTGTCAGTGAGCATAGCAGCATAGGGGTGGAAATGATTACTTAATACTACATGTTGAATCATTTTGATACTAGATCTAGCCATGTATCCACAAGGTGGCAGTCATCAGAGGAATCCTTCAAGAATAGAGCTTTCAGTTTATGAAATGTATATACGTGACAGTGACATGTTGTTTTTGGTACTTCTACCTGGTTTCTCTTCACCTGGGGCCAAAGGGTTTTGAAGTACATCCAGGTATGCTTGAGACTGCGCTAAGACTGGTGCCGATCAGCCAATTTTATGCTGGCAATCTGATGATCAACATTTCCGGGAATTTGTTGCGTTTCTTTCCAATGCCCCTGTGAATCCAATTTGGTAAACTAACATAGCAATGCAAAAACCATCACATTTTCTGATAAACACCATATTAATAGAGGCTTTTCCATTGCCACCTTAGACTATGGAGGGTAAGCTCCCTTGATGAGGAATGAACTAGTTCATTTTGCAATTATGTGTACTTGTATGATATGTTTGAAAGCGTCCAACAATCCAGTACTTGTTGCTCTTTGAGAAGGGCGAGCTCTGTGCTTGGTGTGATGATGATACCGAAAGCATCAACTATGTGCAGATGCGCTTTATGACCCTTCACATGTATACTTAGACGGTTTGCATTGTACTACACTTTACGTCGAACCCAGTACATATCATTTTTTGCAACGTCAATGAAGCCCTCGTGATATTCATTGTATTCCATTTTCATAGCCAATCCCAGATGTCATACACCGTTTTTCTTGCGAGTCCGCTTGTTTTTTGTCCATTCGAATAGTTCCTGACCCGGAGGTTGAAAACTAGCACGGTGTGATCCTGTGCTTTGATAGAGCATTGCATCTATCATATTGTGACTACCCATAGAATAGGATTTGAATCCATGGAGACACATTTGGTCCCAAGTTCCTGCCCGGTGATCATAGACCCTCAAATGGATTTGTTCACTTTAAATGAAAAATCAAGATGATTTGGAATCTGAATCGGAAAGAACGTAACATGAAGAAGAATTGGTTGAGGGCTCTGTATGTCTGAGGCATTTAAAAAAGTCGATGGCTCGTCACTTTGCAGGTTGCATATCGCCCAAATGGCAGCACCTTTGTTTGAAGCATTTCTTGACCACAGTCCGGACATCCAGGGTAGTGAACTTGGAGTGAACATGGAGAATTGATGGACCACTTTAAGCAGGTCATGAACTTGATACACGGAGTACATATTATTGGAGATATACATTGTACATGTCCTTTTGTGGGCGTATGAATATGCATGAAGAACAACTCATGTCGTGATGGGAGCAACACGACCAGACCCCTAGCCTCACGCAAGGATAGTGGTTGAAGGAATCATTTTAACATTCCCTTTCAGAATCATGGCTTGTTAAGCTGCCTTCGGCCACGGATATCCTGCAGGAACAGGAAGCCTATGAAGGGGATTGGTACTCAAGTTTTTAACATGCGCATGCAGTTTTGGAATAGTTTCTTTTTAAACGTTGGCCTTGTGAGATAGTTTCCTGCCTCCAAAATGGATGGCAAACCGCTATAATTATATATGGATGTCTTGTGCATGATTGGAATCCAATGATTTTGTGAGTGAAGATCACAGGCCTTTACCAAGCATCTTGGTTTCCAAATCCTTTTCCGAGAAGTTGTGTCACTTGAAACCTCAATAACCTCGGTAGTTTGAACAATAATCTTAGAGTTAGTTGATTTGCCATTCCTTTGGGATGCCTACATGGGTCCTGTTTCAGTAGTGATCCGTGTTAACTCTTAACCCCAAAACACATTGAAAGATGAAACTGAACTCCAACCACGACATAAAGCATTCTGAGGGGAAGAAAACACCCACTCATCTCGATCAGTGCATTGCACTTCGGGACGAATTGGAATAATCTAGCCCCTCGGCATCCGGTAAAAAGCAACACATCAATTGTGTCTCACCAGTTAACTTGCTGATTCCCCCCTCCCCCCAAATCAGAGTGTATCCTTTTGCATGACGATGTGAGGTCCCAACCCTCGGGAGTTTATTCGCCTTGGGATGGCGTCCAGCACCTCAAATCGCAGAGCTCTTGGCATTAGAGGTGCCTATAGATGGTGAGGGTTTGTTGAGTCAGGAGGAGTAGCTAGTTATATCGAAAAACATTCAAATGCTATTCTTACATAGATTATATGGCTGGCGTTTCAAAATTCCCGGTCTAAAGGGTTATATAAAGTTGGCGGAATTGGAATTGAAAAGTTGATTTTACATCTTCGCTATGAAGCGGGCCCCATAGTAAATCACGCAGTTCACAAGCTAGGCGCTAGCGTGGCGCTAGTAAAACTATGATATGGTGAACATTGCTCAGTCAATATGCAGAGATTAGTGACTTCCTGTTTTGCCTAAAACTTTCTAATCTATATATATATATATAATATCCTGAATCCTCCAACAACAAGAATATTCTTGCCGTTCTTGATTTCAAGTCGTTTTCACATAAATTAATCGAATTGATCGAGCCAACCTTTTTTCCCCCGTTTTGGAAAGTTTCTTCTCGCTCCTTTTGGGAAATTTCTATCCCAAACTCATATCAGTGGATTTTTTCCAATTGGCACATGTACAATCCCAAAACCTTCTGTATGGTTCTGGTTGATGCCAAAAGTGGATGACACGACCTCGAGATCCTCGAGGTTTGGCCTATGTGGTCTTCATCTTGCCAACAACCGAAACCTAGGTTGAATCCAGCATGAATCAATTTCCAAACTTAAAATCTTTTGTTTGAAACATATATCCTAGCTTCAAAAATCCAAAAACCTTAAAGCTGAAATTGAGAGCAATCAAGAAACACAATGGGTTGATGGAGGCACGATCACCTTTCTTGAGTCCCCTCACAATATGGCAAACCAAGTGGTATTTCGGTCGGTACTTATAAAGTTTCCAGCCTTTGTGAAAGCACATGGTGGCCAAGCGGGCAAATGATTCCTTGGAATGCCAGGGGTCAGAAACCCCATAACACAGATTCATCCAATTCGGGCATACCATAGACATAGACCATGGGGAAATACACAAAAAGGTTAAAGAAGCGAAGCCACGATTCATTCATTTCCATTCCGGTTTCAATAGCTACACGTCGCATTCTCCCATAGATAAAAACGCCGCTCTTGCGTAATGTTCGGAAGAAAGTATTCGCGGACCAAACCATGTACTTGGCCATTTGAAAGAGCGGATCACCCTAAGATCTTTGGATTGTGATATCTCAAAAAAAGTGTTTTTAAGACTTCAGGATTTGGGGTTAAAATAAAACACATTCATGCATGTTAGAAAAATCCAGTAACCGATGCTGCATGTGGACCCGCCATTGCTGCCTCCAACCATGCTAGCACAACCGCCGTGTCATAGGCTTTGCCATTCAAACTCACAGGAAACGAAGTGTTCCTGGGATTGACATCAAGGGGGCAAAGAAGGAAAGTTTATTAAGCGATATATCTATCTCTCTATCTCTCTATCTATCTATCTATCTATCTATCTATCTATCTATCTCAAAACTTCACCAAATATACATGAAAGAAGAATGACTATCCCAAGCAATAGGGGAAGTTTCAAGGGCATGTCAAAATCCTGTTTGCTGAAGCGGGTGATACTTGTGACCTTGTGGTTTTGCCCACACCACGCAGAAAACTGTTGATAGGCCACTGCCAGCTTGTCATTGAGGGCACGAGCATTGCCAAAAACATTCAGCAGGCAAAGCAATACCACTGTGCTAGACGCCATGTCAATCCCATATCCCATATGGAAGCTGTGCATGATATCAAGTTGAGCATGATGGGGCAAATTGCAGCCAGGTAAGGTAAGAAACGGGCTAACATCACCAGGTTTGTATGGGCTTGGGCCCGGCCCATCAACACACCAAGTAGCTGAATCCCTTGGATCATGCCATCCACGTCCCGTACATATGTGACATATGCGAGCACATTGCCACCCTGTATTGAGATGAAAAGCCTTTGCTGTCAACAATGATTATAAACAATTAATCCATTGGGAACTTTGGGGAAGAAAAACAAATCTCAAAAAGAACATGTACCATTCATAAGAGAAACTTTTCGTAGAAACACCCAGTCGCCCTTGACGCCTATGGCGATGAAGCGAAACGTTTGGCCATGAACCTCAGATGGGAAAGGCAAAGCAGGTGGAGATTAAGAATATGGGAAAACAACATTTTGTGATGATTTACCTTACCTTCAAGGGTTTTTGAAAACCATCAACTGATTATAGTTGATCAAAGGGGCTGTAACTCCATCCAATGCCAAATCATGAGCTTGCCGTGTGATTTCTGCAAACAGGTCATCGGTAGTTTGGTCATTGTGGTAAAGCTTAGCCGAAATGCAAGTCAAGAGTAGCCTCGTAGTAAAGCTGTGCCTAAGTTGCTGCAAAACGTTTTGGTACCTAAGAAATGGATGACCAATAAGTTATTAATTGTTCAAGTCAATGGGTCAACACAAAATCAGAGAAACTTGCAAGCCGAAGTACGTTGAATCATTGCAATGTCCTAATCCAAGATGGGAGATGATCGGTTGAAAACTGACGCAAAGAAAGGGTACCCTTCCTTTTCCACGGCCTTCATCACCATGAAATGCATATGGTATTGCACATCGCCAATCAATGTTTCCCTGATAGATTGGGTGTGAGGGATCTATTGATTTGTACTGCTCCCAGAACTTGTAGAAGTCTTTTCGCCAACCATGATCTTCCAAAACATGGCCTGCCAACAAAACTTTGGGGTAATTCTCCAATAGATGCACCACCCAAGATTTCATGCTAATTGTAGGCCACCAAGCTTGACAAATCCGTACTGGCTTGACCCGTCGGATTGTGCAGTGGACGGGTTCTATGGGAAGTTTCAATGACACCCCAGTACTTTCCACCAGTCTGTGCAAAGCACGGCAAGCGTTCTTCTTGGAATTACCAACCGTGGAGAGTTTTCCCAACAAATCGTTCCATCCTGAAAGAAGATGGTGTGGTCACCAAAATCAAAACCAAAATATGCATTTTCACGAACCAGATTTTGATGGAAAAAAGTTCTGGCCTAGGCACGTTTTTTTCGAATAGCACACATCATGCCAGCGAGCTTCCCAGTTCTATATGCTGATTCTGCCTTGGGTCAATAATACTAAATCCACTTGGTGTTTTGACTTGATCATTTCAAAAAAACAATTATAACTTTCAGCCCAAATACCCCTGACAAATAATCTGCCATCAACTCTTTTGCAAGGTCATCGGCAAGCTCATCGTCTCGAGTCTGTGCTCTGGACAGGCCACCCAAGCCTGTGGCATTCCAGGGGTGTTGGATCTAGTTAATATGAAATGGAAATATTTTTTGAAAGCCTTGCGTACTTGGATCGCATCGATCAGCTAGCCCACCTGGCAATCATGTACAAAACCAGTTTGCATGTGTATATATATATTATATTATATAGATATGTTGCATTATAGCATTGCACTTGCAAAACAAGCAATCAAAGCATTGGGTTATTTTTCCGCATGTTCCCACACGTCGTTCTCACGCATCACGCAGCCCACTGCATGGAAAGTTTTCCTAGGATTTTGTTGTCAAACAGGCATCTGACATTCGCAGTGTGTACACACACTGCTATCAGTTGTCTACTGCTAACCAACACCCAGAAACAAAACTATCGATACTAGCTTTTGTATCTTAAAAGCCAAAACCTACTTGGAACCACGGCGTTTCCGTTTTGGAGCCGGTGGAGCAGGGGCTTCATCCTGCCCTTCCTCTGCACACTCTTCTGCATCTTCTGCAGCTTCAACCACAGCTGGGGGTTCAGTTTTCACACGTTTGCTGCGTGAGGCTTTCGCTTTGGCTTTGGGTGGACCAGGTGCCTTCACCGCCCTGGCAGTAAGGGGCAGGAAATTGATAGGACACCAATAGATGGAACATTAAATTTCCTAAACATGCAGATATCAAACTGTGAGATTGAGGGTCGCCTGGCTCGGACAAGAACATTGGAAAGTCCACAATCAGCTTTTTGTAGTTCGATGAAGGCACTCGATACTTTGTCCTTGAGATCCCTGAGTATCAACATGTGCATGTTATAAGCTGACGTTGCATGATTCAAAAAGAAATCAGAGTAAGACTATGTACCAGACTTTCCGGGAACGTCAAGTCCACAACTCTCCGATTGGAGAGCTAGAAGCTTTTGATAAACCGTATTGTAGGTCTCAATCTTGGTCTTCAAGTCGGTCACAGCCCTAGGTTGCAAATAAGTCACTTGGCACATATACTTTAAAGCTTGAAGCATTGAGGATGCGACTGTCTAGCCCTGTCGGTATCAATAGAGCTAATCCTTTCCTGACAAAAACAGTTCGAAACATATTTTTTCAATTGCAGTTTTTTAAACATAACAAGTAACAGGAAGCAAATGTACATCATTGATTGTTGGTCCTTTTGTTCCTCCCCTTTGTCCAACGCTTTTCCAGCAACCGTCACATATTGGCCAATCAAGCCTAGGGGGAAGTTGTAGCTCATGGGAATGTAAGGGTACCCTCCATCCAGCCACTAATGTTTTGGGAGGAGTTTGAACTGGGCTTCTGGGTGATATAAGCAAATTTAGTCCACAAAAAAAAACAAAACCTCACATCCCAGAATCCTAGAAACTGACTGGGCATTGGCCCTGCTGAAGCACTGGCAACCGGAGTTTCGATGAACCCCCACCAGTCCCACCGCCACCACCACCACCACCACCTTGACTAACGCCACCCTTCCTGAGAGGCGGATGGGATTCAGATATCTTAAGAAAAAAAATCGAGAAAAACACATATAGCACATCCTGAAAATCCTACTCCATGACGTATTGTATTTGGCCAAATCTCAAAGCAGCACCTTCAACAGTGAACTCCGGTGGTGTGTCTTCAAAGATGCTTCCTGCATCCTGGTATATGAAGTGCAAACAAATAAAGAAAAGTAAAGGGGGAACAAGTTAGACCTGTAGGATTTTACCCCAACAACCAAACCCCATACCACATATGCTCAACTGCAAGGCTTCAGCAGTCCTCAAGCTCGGCTTCGGTGGTGGCCCGAGTGGTGGAACGGTTCAAATCTTTTTGGTTGAAAGACTCGAATGTTTTGACTCGGTATTCTTCAGCACCGTGAATTTCATTCGTACGGACTAGCTTATTGTTCTTGGCCCAAACGATAGCATTCTTCACCATTTGCCTAGACAAGCAGGGTTATTAAAATATGGTACGTGGGGAAAATCAGGTAGACAATTGCTGAATGGTCAGATCTGATTGAGAAGTATGAGTCGGAGTACATAAACAATTGCAAGCTGAGTAGTCTACGCATTCCACCCAGGAAGTAGAAGCAGGGAACCTTCTGTATGCCAACCTCCATTTGCATCTTCTTCATATTGTTGAATGCTCTCACGTTCTAAGATAACATTCACGGATTCCATGGTGTTGTGCTCCAAAAGCAAGCTTCTCAGCTTAGCACCTTATGTTAGCACCACACAAAATATACCGATCGATATAAGGAAGATGTACCACAAAAAATACGCCCAAGAAAATGAATACTCTGGTTAGTCCCTGGGTCTGGGAACCATCATAAGCCAAAAGTGAGACATACTGGCCTAATAAGCCTATAAACTTATGAGATCTTGTTTTGCCATATTTTATGTCCAAAAGAAGAAATACAAGTATTAACATATATATTTTGGCAAAGGCACGACCTCCAGTTGTTCCCCAAAGCTTTGTCACCTCCGGTGTGGCCTTCACCTTCTTTTTCTCCACTTGATCAATAAACCGCTTCATCCTAAGACAAGATATGAACGGAAACAATTCTAAAGACCAATGACGTTTGAAATCATGGCAATATCAAACCTTGAAATTGAGATTAGCTTCTTCCAGTAGGTTCCATCGTCATACATCGATTGAGCTTTAGGGGGTTCCTTATGCTCAACCTGTGGTGTAACTGGTTGACGATGACTCCCTTTGGGTACCTCCGCCGATTCTTCATCAAGTTCCGTATCTTCAACCATCTCCGGTGGGGCCTGACCTGAACCAGGCACTGTGGATTTAACCTGTGGCGCTGGTGGTTCGCATGGCGTTGGTGCGGCCCCTGGAGGCGGTGATGTAACAGCAAGAGGTTCCGGTTCAGGAGGCAAACCTTCCATGATAAAAAGAGGAAAGGCATCAGCTTTTGGGGTTGCTTCAATGTTCCCATCAGAGGTCAAAGTAAATGCTTCTCCGTTTGAACCTGCAACCCAAAAGTTCGATCCCACCAAACCGGATGTCTTCATGTTCTTGAACCAACCCTCTAGCACATAATTCCACCCCGGGGAATAATCAATCGTGAAGCAAGGAGTAGGGGTTGGCTCACAAACAGAATCAGGAAGTCGGTCTGGTTCCTGTGGCGGTGGAGGAGTTGGGGAGTTAATCAAAGGAATTTTTGGTGGAGGAGTATTGAGAACATCAGAGTTCCTTCGTTGGACTTCCAATGACTCCCGTGATCCACACTCACCCAGAGTCAAAGTTGGTTTATGGAGCAGCTCTGGGCGAACACCACCAGCTGAGGTTTTTGCAAACCCAGGGCAGAATGCACCAGCTTGTCGGGGTTCCAAAGAAAAGCCACCTATCACCACAACAATTTCAAAATGCAGATCGAAATATGATATCATGTTTGGGTGGGATATATTTTGTTATGAACCCCTAAGGATAAGTGACCACAGGCCAGCCCACTGACCTTGATTTGGTGGCCCGCTTGCCATACCATCCATTGCCCCAATCTGTTGTTGCAGTTCTGCAATCCTCCTTTGTGTAGCCTGAGGAGTGGCACTTGGCGAAGAATTTGATGGGACACCTATAAGAATGTATTTGACACATATGATCGAGTTCTTAAGCTGAATCAATTCAAGAAACCAACATTTGGGCTTCAATGGCATTTGATTGAGCAGGATTCTCCATTTGCACCTGCTGTGCCTTTACTAGAGACACACCGTTTTCAAAGGTTGGGCAAGACCTCATTGTCTATGAGCCAAAAGTGCTATATAATTATTATATGTCGATCTGTCATTCTCAGGAAGTGCCATAGATATGATTCACAAACTGACACTCCATGTGTAAAGTGACGCTATTTGTTTTAATCAGTACTGTTACAATCGCACCAATCCCATTTTGAGAAAACACCACAGGGAAGAAATCAGGATTTGCGGTTTTTTGCGGGTATTTGCTGTTTTTTGATGGGTTTTTGCGGTCGTTTTGCGGGGTGGTTTTCTCTACTATTTCATCCTTAAGGTCCCCAAAAAAACAATTTCTGCCCTGTAGCGTTGATATATCTCAATTTTAATTAATCACACAGGCTCCCAGAAACACAAACAAAAGCGAACGATCGATATATTCAATGGCCAGTTGATTCACTACAGGAGCCCTAGTGATGAAAGCTCAGAATCGAGATCAGCTATTGTTTGGCACCATGTGTCAGGTACCGAAACACTATGACGTAAATATTTGTAAACAGGAATTAGGTTTGCATCTGGCCATGTATCGCCAAGAGCAAGTTCCGAAAAGACCCTCACATCAGTTGATCTTGGATCCACAGACCGCTTTTGCCGTAGGGTCAGGATTGGCTTGTGATACGCAGTGGCATAGACCAGGTTGAAACCAAATGTCTTGGTGTAGGCCCTGGGGTTCACTCCAAACAAAACTAAATTAATATCCAACACTTGTGAATTCTCATCTACTAGATGGAATGGGATTAGATGCTACATGGAACTACAGAACCACCAAGCCCAAGGCCCAGATTGCTTGAGCTCCGGCGTGCCCTGGAAGCGGAGCTGTCCGCTGCTATCATGGTAGCGGCCTCAACACCACCAGAAGAATCGGGAAAACTGGTTTCTTTGAGTGGTACTGGAATTCAAGTTAGTGACTATAGCTTAGCATCCAACGTGTCGTTTGAATCGTTGTAAGTTCAGCTTTCTGTTCCTTTGTCAAAGTACCCTTGTCCTAAGCAAATCCAAGTTTTGAAACTTAAAAGCCAAATGCTGTTCAAACATGTTTTATACTTTGAATTTCTTTTCGGAAACACACCCTTATGATATGTATGTTGTGGTTCAAACATCCTTGGTTTCTGGCTAGTTTGGCAACTACATCAAAGCTGTTGGACCACATGCTGGTTGGCTTGGGACAGCAGCAACCATGTAAACCCATCCAAAAGTCGCTTCTGAAAACCTTGGTGGCATTTTTTTTATAAATATATACGACCAAGTCTGACGAAAAAAGACAGGTTCAACCATATGATGAACCTATCATGTTTGTGGTAAGTTAGTTAGCAACATACCGGTCTACCCGAATAAACCATGATAGGTTCAAAAAGCGTGTGGTTGAACCTATCATGCGTGTTTCAATTGGTTGGCTAGTAGCATATCCCACCTCATTTATGAACCAGCTGAACCTGGGGTGATGGGGCAAGATGTCCGATGAACCCTGCGGTTGCTCCAGCAGCCAAACGGAGAAACTAAGTTCCGCCAAGAATAGCAGCAATGTGCACCTGCACAATGCAAACATCATGTTTTGAAACATACGCTATTTATATATACACTTCTCAAGGGCACCAAGAAACACAGCTACTATATCAGCAACATGTCTAAGTGTACTGGTCGCCTTGCAATTGTACAATTTGCTTCTTGCACAAACTCATAGGAACATCCTAATGGATTGATCCGTGAACGCATTGTTGTCCCCCTTGACACGCGTGTCCAGCTAGAACAAGGTGGGGCCAGAAGAAGCATAGACGCTGATCCTACAACAAACACTGACAGTAATCATCCTCAAAATATGTTGCAGCTATTGTACACCAAAGCTCAATCGAGTCCTAGGCCCATACATAGCCAAATGGCCAACCTCAAAATGCAAAATTGGAAATTATTTCGATCTATTAATCCTTAAAGATGCCAAATTCTTGTAAGGTCAGAACGCATATCCCCCATTCGAAAGAAAATCCATCGATTTCTCATGCTGGAGCAAATCGTAAGAGGCCACACGAAAGCCACATTCCCTGAACGCAGCGGACACTTGACCCTCACCACTAAACAATTCCACCAAGTGCCATTCACCGAGTTCAGGTTGGGACCAAAGCACAAACATGACCTTGAGAGATAGGCGATAAGAGGGTGTATCTGCATGGCTTTAATGGCTTGAGTTCGTATTAAGGTCCCAACTATGGCAATAAAGACCTGAATGGTTTACAAGGCTCGGGGAGCTACCAGTATAACCAAACAAAGGTAACTAAGTTATTGGCCTTTGGGGCGCCCATTTGCACCAATGGAACAACAAAGGAATCTCTCATCTTGAGAGGTACGTATCGAGCCGTGGGTTTTTTTCAGCCAAAATGCTTAGTAGACATTCACAGGTATTTCAAACCTCCAGTTTACAATCAGTTCATGGGATGTAAAAGATCCAAAAGTAAAGCCATTGAATCAAAACGTTTGTAATTACGTCAGCATCACATCCCGAAGCCAGCCGACTTGCCCATCGCTCAGGCATGGGAAACCTCCGGCCAAGCAGTCGTGGGGAAACACAGGAAATGGACACGGTCTGTTGTGCAAAAACTGTTGTTGCAAAGCTTGGGAAGAAATCCAAACATGGAAAGGTTCGTAGGTTGACATTTTTAACTTAGCATGTGTGCAATTAAAATCCCGGCCATTTTTTTGCCCCAAGCTGTGAAGTTGTGAAAACAACTCCTAAGTCCTAAGCAGTTCTGTGGATATCTTCCAGAATCTGCAAATCGATAAATTGATCCCCCAAGACATGTGCGAACTGACCATCTTCGTGAACAGTTCAGCTGCCATTGGCCCATTGCCAAAGGCAACCCCCCAAAAGGCTACCGGACTCCTCATGTTCACACTGCTTGCTTGTAAGCCTGGCATCCAGTAATGATGGGGTTGAAGATTCGAGTAAGGAACCCAAAACGTCATATAATTCATTATTAATATATATAACCGCAAGGGGCCTTTTACTTACCAACAAACCCCCAAGAAAATGGTTGCGTTTGCTCTTGTAAGATCTAAGACCCCACCATTCATTCCCTATCATCTACCCTCCTGCCTCCGATGCCATCTTCTTAGCTTCTTCGGCAGTCATTCCTGCAGCAAGAGCTTGATTGCGTGCCTTTTGGTAGGCACAACACTTCCGACTCCTCAACTTCTTGGCTTCTGCTTCCTCTTCGGGCGTTTTCTTGATCCTCTTTTTTGGTCTTTCAGAATTCTTAGGTTCATCTGGTCTTTCTGTCTTTCTTCCAGTAGATGGTGCAACCATTCCCCATTTCTCTAAGTATTCTCTCACACGATCAGGGTGCGAGTCCAAAGGAAGCGTAGGCCCTGGTAGCACCTTTGTTCCACTGCCCTTGGCCGATCCACCAGTTGTCGATGGTGTCATTGTTTTTCTTCGTCTCTTTGAGGTATTATTGTCTTTGATTTCTTTCAGCTCCTCCTGCTCCTTCCTTTTTGCCTCTGCTTCTGCCAATTCTTCTTTCTTGGCCTGCCTCTTCTCTTTCTTCTTGGCTCCTCTTGGCTTTTTTGGTGCTTGAAGATCTGGCGGAACTATCTCCATTTGCTCGTTCCAGCACTTAGGCCGCTCGGCCATATGGAAAGACTTTTTGCCGTCTTGTTCTGACTGTTGATCTTGTCTTCTTTTCCTCTTCTTTGTCTTCTTGGCATTGGCATTCTCATCTTTCTCTGCAATCGCTTCTTGTCCTTCAACCTCTGCCTTCTGATCTTCCTCTGCAATCGCTTCTCGTCCTTCAACCTCTGCCTTCTGATCTTTCTCTGTGCTCACTTCTTGTTCTTGAACATCTGCCTTCTCATCTTTCTCTGTGCTCACTTCTTGTTCTTGAACATCTGCCTTCTCATCTTTCTCTGTGATCACTTCTTGTTCTTCAACCTCTGCCTTCTGATCTTTCCCTGTGATTGTTTCTCTTGGCGTCTCAGAGGTTTGTTCTCCGAACTGATGCTTCTTTACCTTGTTCTTTTCTTCGTCTTCTTTGAATTTTTGATCCTAGCTAGTGATTGACTGTGGAATGGGACGAAATAATTTGAAATATAAATACAGCTTACTAGTACGTTCTACTGTTGATGGAACAAATCCAGCACAACTTGGGGTGCCCGAAAAAAATTCAAAACGGCGATAAAAAAGAAGCATGCATGCATATAGTGCAGGATTTGTTCCATCGTACTCTATAATTTGTTTTGATCAGAATGCTACCCTTTCGTCAGAAAAAAAAACAACCAGCCATCCCATCTCCCAAGTCCAAACAAGCTACCATGGATTATATATATATATCTATCATAATGATGTGGTTGGGAAGGAAAGTTAGTTCACAGATCATGGAGGGAAAGGTCCTGGAGCGGCTTTGGTTCTTCCAGTGCAATTCCACCCAAATCAAATTCTTTGGCCTAACGGACACGTGAGGGAAATTTTAGTGACCAGAACATGCAGTTTTAACATGTGGCAAACCCATGGGATGGACCCACAAACGATTGCTTCACCTATTAGTAGTATAGATCTTTCAAGTGAAACACCGCAGGCAGAACCGGCCTGCTGCTCATATGTGGGGGAACCAAACTCCATTGGCTGGGTCTCGACGTTGTCAATGTGACTCAAAACCATACTTGTAGAGGGGGGGGCATTCCCACAATTTAACTGCTGCTGAAGCTTGTTCAGCTTTTGCAGCTCCAACAGTTGACACTGAAGTTCCAGAAGTAGCTGCATTTGCTCCAACTTCTTTTCAGCCTTGGATTAGGTCACAACGGGGTGTACTTGTAAGATGTCAGCCCTGGGTTACGTGGCAGTGGGTTATCAGAAAACTATAGATTCCAGGATCGAAAAAGGATTTGGCACTGAAGTGTCTAAAAAATGTTTAGTACCATTCAGGTTTAAGCTAAGGAACTTGTTGCTGATCATCAGGATTCATTGGTGTGATTTCTGGAGCAGCTCGTCCTGTCAAACTCCCAGGTATAAAGATATTTGGGGATCCCTGTTCAGAAAAAAACAACATACAATCTACCTAAAGTTGTGCATTATATTTTTTCCCAAGTTCAATCATACAGAGTTGGATCAACTGTCCCCTGGCCTCTGGGCGGTGGTGTCACTATCACATCGGAGGTACCAGTGGCGGCATGTGGCAAGCCAGCATCCAAATCATGCTTTCCACCTAGCAGGGTAGTCACTTGTTATGTACCCATTAGCTATGGAAAATGTGTTTGGCATCAAAGTTGCCTTTAAACGGATAGATCGACACTTTACCTTGGTCTCACTAGAATATATTAGTATGGTCCCATGACATCAAAATAACACCGGGTCCCAAATCAATAGTCAATCCAGCCTTTATCTTCAATTTCCACTTCTTCGTCATCCGTTTCCTCTTCACTACCTTCACTCTCACCATTCTCATCCCCAAAACTTTCATCATCAGTGGTTTCCTGGTGAGTGGTTCTGGGTGTAGGCTCTGGCCATGTCACCCCCGCCACTGCACAAAGATCCCTGATGTCCTTGTCCTTTGGACGGTGCACCCTGCCACAGAGGGTGTTGATGAGGGTCAAACAACGTCGAATAAGCCATCCTTGAGTCTCAGATGTTTCTCCTGGGATGGCCGGGTTTTTTAATTTCTAGATCGACATTCATATAAAGGATTTTATGGTCCACTCCCCTGATTGAATCTTGGGGCCACAAATCCAAAAAAAAATCATCGATGTAAAGAAACAAGGCTCTGGGACATGAGATATCCATATAATCATAGAGTGCCCTGATGTGCATCTGGCACGTGGGGACTGTAACCCGGAGGCCTAAGAACTTCACCGCCAAAGAAAGAAGCGTTCGGTTGTTCTTCAAAGTGTCTCGATTGACGCAATTTCCGAAGACACAGACCTTGGAGGGTAAGTAGAGGAATGAAGTTTCAAACCCCGACTCTAAAAACATTCTATCGAATAAATCAAACCCTAATCTTCCTCCACAAACAGAATACCCAGGAATCAAAAGCTGGACTTGTGAGGACTGAGGGGCTGCCCGAAGTTTCACTGCTCTCCGCCGGATTGAGTGTTCTTGCTCCCAAGCTTTAGCAAGGGCCGAAGCACATGGCTTCTCATCATGTTCATCAGCAAGGGCCATGTTTACAAGAAACAACTTGAAAAGATATGCTGGTAGTACTGGAAACTTAGCCATTTTAAAGGTCCTTTTAAGGCATTGCCCCACATAGGATTTTTACTTTTCGATAGTACTTGTTCCCAGAAAAGCGTGGTACGTATGCAAATCTCAATTGATCGCATCATGTATCCCCAATATTTTGAGCCCAGTAAATGCTGAGATTATCAGCTCACTGAATCACAGCCAATGCAGCTGCAAACCACTGGAAGGAAACCCGCATGCCCAAAAAAGAAAAGCGTGCCTTGAAGTCTTTGGGCACAGTGTCAAGCACACTGAGCCGTATGGGCTTTGGGTGAAGAAACTTCTGGTTTGTATGGTATACTCCACTCCAGGAACACTTCTTGTCGTTTTTGTTGTTTTGGTCGTTTTGGGTTAGAACCCCGTCGACTTCATAAAATCATAGTCATGGGGAAAAACAACCAAGAAATAAACGTCGAGGGAAGCCCCAGGATGATGCAACAATGTGCAAACATCCTTCGTTGGAGTTTGCTTTTTGGAAAAATACTGGATTAGATAATATATGATAATATATATTTGACTATGTTTTTTTTTTCAAATGGACTGAAGTCACCAACAAGTATTAGTTATTAACCTTACATGTTTTAAGTACTGGATACATGAGATCAACCCGTGTTTCTGTAGCCAATCTGGAACCCTTAAACGACCTCTTCTTTAAGGAAGCTTCTTTGAGGATAGTAGATAGCGTTGGGACTTGATCAGTTGTGGTTCAACTTGTTGTAGCAGACTCACTGGTTTGACGAGTGGTTTGTCTCCTTCAAATGGCAATACTCCGCCTTGTGAGGCAACATTGGGCCCTGTGAGCTTTGTGTATCACATAGATGACAATAGATAATATACCGTATTGAACGAGTTCAGAAGTTTGTCCTATTGAAAGCTTAACATTTTCAAGAGAGAAGATAGAAGCAACTGTTCGATGGACAGATGATGACCATGATATAGTCTCTTTCTCAATGTACAGAAGCATTCTTCAATTGTGGGGGTGATTGTATAGTGATCACCAAAAAAAGGGGGTCGTTTCCTAAGTGGATGTGAGGGTCAGTTTTTTCTTGGCCGGTTTACGTGTAGTGCTGTGGGGGGGCGAAACAAAGCGGTTGAGTCATTGAGAAAAGAAACAATTGTGACTCTTGGAACACTGGAACTGAACATGATTTCCTGGCAATTTCCCAATGCACATTTGCTAGATCAGCGGACTGAGACTAAAGTTTGATGTGTCTCATGACATCGCTTGAAGAAACGCCAACTGAATTTGGGGCATTGAACCAGCTGGAACCCTGCTCAGTGCCATCATGTTCACCATGAGTCACACGTTTAGTGGGATAATGCACCATTCTCAAGAGCTGCACAACATGTTGGTTTTTCGGACATCTTCCAAGTTTGACCTTCAGGTTGATGAATTGAAAAAGACCTGAAGGTCATGTGGACGTCCAGATATCATCATAGCCTAACTCGCCAATAGGTTTCAGAAATGGTTGATTGGGGTACTCTAAAAAGTCCAACTCAGTTTTGCCTCAAATGTTGAGACCTCCAGGCACCCAATCAGCACTTGGCATTGACGGAAAACCAGGCGGGTGGGGAAGGGGCTTGAAGCGCAGAGGGAGGGGCATTGATGTGAAAGGTGACAAGTAGGTCCAAAAAAATCCGCTGCAGTGTGCATTTCAAATTCAGGAACTCTTCCCAAGAAAAGACAACTCGAGGACGCTTCGTTAAGTTGATCCTTTTTACCCCTGTGAAAATGGATCTGGAAGCTGAACAATACATTGAGGCATCAGTGGCCACACGGTCCGCTGGATCTCGAAGGGCTTCTGAACGGTACAGGGACCAAGGGCATCGGGGCGGTGGGTGGACCTTGGATGAAGGTGGGTGTAAATTCAGAGCAGTTTCAGGGATGTTGGATGATTACTTTGTGGACGCCTTCAGATAAACCATTTATTAAGGGTCAATTGCAAATTAATGGATTTCAACAACTTCTCAATCAAGAAATAAAGGTAGATAACTAATTACACAAGTATCAAGGAGACTAAGGAGACATAAAGAAAGTACCATAGATTCTTTGATCAACCATTTTGTTCGCACACACACTTTGGAAACACTGAGTAGGGTAGGTTGCAACTATCCTATGCCCAACACCTTTGAGCGGGTTTAAGGCCAACAAGACGCGAGGAACCGATGGAATTCCAGGTCACAATGGGGTGGTAAGTTGCTGGAGAATCAAGAAGTGAGTCATAACCTGACTTTTTGAAACCAATGCAGCCAAGCAATTATTATGACGACTTTAACAAGATGACTTGCGTTTTCGTGGAAGGACAACAATTTCACTAACATGAAACAACAACTGCGAAAATATGGTAAGCTCCGTATAGGTGTGGGAGATGCAAATTCCTGTATTTGCATCATATATGATTTTCACCTTCTAAAATTCCCAGGAAACTTTGTCCCTTGGTCTCCGTGTTTAGTAGGGAATCCTTTACATGAATCATCCTAAAGACCATTCTTCCGTTGGAAGCCTTGGACTTCCGGACTTCAGAGAACTTGCGCAAGGCATCAGCCAGCACACAGAGGTTGGGGGGAGATGTGATGTGAACGGGATGACAGGTCATGTCTTACATCAAAAAGATAGCAACAGATGGTGGTTGATGATGGTTAATGATGGTTCATGATTTAAAAGACGATATTGAACATCATTTGATTCGTGTTCGTTTTTGGTGGATAATCATGAAGTTTGAAAACCATATAATGGTATTTGCTGAAAGTTGAATGAAGTGTTTAAAGTTTGCAGGTGTTTACTCAAAGGAGCCGGTTTGTGTTCCTTCTCTTATCAGGGGTGAGCCCCGAGTTTGGTCATGTTTCTTTGACCTTGGGCAAAACAAGTTTACCAGAAAGCAGAGTATGATAGGGTCCAACCAAGGTATACCTGGATAAATGACATATTGTCATATTAGACTTTGATGCGATTCTTTGGATCATGATGATTCTGACAACCTCAAACATTTTTTAAGGACACTGTCTGTAAATAAATGTAAAGATGTTTTGTTCATGTCATGTTGAACAGCACCTTTTGTATTTGAAGAAGACCTATAATCAACTGCATCGCTATGGGAGATTGGTCGTAGTAGTACATTATGGTGATGTTCGTTTCGTTTTGCACTTCTGGGCCACAAAGCAAAGAAACCTGTGCATCTTGCCACAGGTTTGCCTAAAACTCTGAACTGAGGAACCCACAGATACACAACAATCTCCAACATATCTCCAAAATGCCGGTTTTTACAAAGGGCCCTCACCCTTCCGACTAGACATCCAGCACGTATCAACCTTCAGCCCTGTCAGCATGGTGATGTAGGAAGGAAGGATCTAATCTTGGTCTCAAAAGCCGTACCAAGTCGTCTAGCACTGACAAGACCACCATCGATTTGAACGATTTCCATCCTTTCTCTGCGCAAAACAATCCAATCAATGCAACCCTGGTCACAGGTTTTGGTTATCCTATTGGGCCACTTGGCCTATACTGGTGGTCGCAGAACAAGGCAAGAATTCGTGCTCCAATCGCATCATGCTGAACAATACATAGAACTTGAACAAGATCTCTTTGCGCACCAGATATATACATATATATATATATACATATTATTTCATGCACTCACAATATGATGATCCATTTTTCCAAGGTCCGTTTTAGTTGTTGGAGCTTGGTAATGTATCTACATTCAATGAGTTCATATGTGTTTGGATGGACCCTCCCCAAACACTCTGTTGGCCATTACATCATGCGTCACACTGTCAGCTGTTTTCCACTGAATGCCATTGTTGAACCACGTGTTGTTTAATTTACTGGTGTGATGAAGTTTTCTCAACGACATGCAAGGCCTCGTTTCTATAGGTGTCCAACGGCCGGCTCCAGGATTGCCTTACCTCTTAGAGCTGCTTGATGTTCCAGAGGCAGTTGTTGAGGGATGCCACGGAAAGATCCAGTGGATGGGGTTAATATGGATTAGTTTGCAATAGTTTTGGCGGTGAAACATGTGGAATGACAATGATGCGAAACACGTGACATCCCGGAGCAGAAAAAAGGCACACCAAGCTTGTTGCAACCAGAAAACATTTAACTGGATTGAAGTGCACTTTGATACTCTGATACTCTTTAGCAATGTAATATGGTTGCCCGTCTTTTGTTTCTGCTTCTTTGAAACTCATTACTAACCCATTGCAGCAACGCCACAAAGCCCGCACAGTTTTTTCTGTGCTTGGATTTTGGAAGCCCGAGAGTTTTTTTTGATTGCCCTGTGCCAACACCTAGATTTGAGATGGTCATCTCACAAACATAAAGATATAAACTGAGTTGGAAAGCTCTTTACAATCTGAAGATCTAAATTGCATTCACAAACAGAAACTGTCTCGAGATCTAGTTTCACTGAGTAGTCATTCTGTTGACTGGAAGAACCAAATTTGATGCATATGAAACAAGCAAATCCGTTGAAATCTTGAGATCATACGGCAAAGCTATCAACACAAATCGATAGATTTTGCTACAAAAAACTAACCGCGCTCGCTCAAAATATACACAATGTGTTTGAAAAAATCGTACCAAAGGCTAGCGCATCAACATTTCAGTCTTGAAACGTTCTTCATTTTGCAATGGTCAAAACAACGTGTGCACGTTTACTTGATGCTGATCAATTCACTTGATCACAGCTGAGGTTTCTGAACGAAAACTCAAAAGATCACATTTGGATTCTTTGTGCAAACGAAACTTCGCACAAAAACAAGGCAAAACTATCTGAAAATCTTTGCATTTTAGGATTCCAACCTCAGAATGCAGCCCGGCAACTTTCCTTAAGACAACAGTGTCCCAATGTAGTCGGACTATGCCTAAACTTTTGATCAGCTCCGCATTGAGCGGTTCAAGCGACCATACACTTTACAAAGATTACAAATCACACAGTTGGTCAGTTGTTGGTGTGGGTGTTGCAGTTTTGCTGCCAATGTTGTCCTTGTTGGTTCTTGTTTTTCTCTTTGATAACATCCTATTTGTGTTTTTTTCTGAATCCATGAGTATTCGGGATGGATAAGGTCGAGCCAAATTCGGAATTGGTGGTTGTTGCTGCGGGCTTTGGGCTCAAAAAGGCGGCCCAGCAATAGGCTGGACCACATCACAGCAGCAATGTGCCAACTTCTGTGAATCTTTCATTGCTTGCGCATTGATTTTCAATGCGATGTAGACTAGTGGCATTCCTCTCCGTGCTTATTGCTGGCTGCTGGTTTGCAGCTAGTGGTGTGCCAAGAACGTACTGCAATTCAAAGTGAATGGCGGTTTCGCTTTGCTGTTTTTGGGTGGGTGGGCTCGTGCATTCCACAATTTTGCCCTTGAAAAAACCAGAATGCCAGAGTCATCATCACTTTGAAGACATGTTTCAAAACATTTTAGGTCCGTCTGTCCAATTTTTGGGGTCGAAACACATAGCGGCCACGGTGAGGTCTTGCGGAGCGACCATCTTTGCAGCGAAAGCTGGTTGTTGATGCTGACTTCGGTGGTAGCGGCTCCTCCGCCATCATTGAACATGGCCTGGGGCGAAACTTTACATTGTGGACCAAATTGTGGAGGAAGAAACTTTGTCAGTTACAGGAGGCAGCCTTACGGACTGTGCTCTTGGACCTGGGGCTCAAAGAGGATGAGCTTACAGACATCAGAAAGTTGAAAGGCGTCTCTTGGTACCTTGGCAGTTCTGAAATGACAGAATCACAAGTGGTATAGATCAAGCATATGTAGTGCATACACATGCATACAGCATACACTTTTGTAATTCATTTCAGGTTTTGTATGCAGCGTCTTAGATATAGATAAACGTCAACCCTCCTATCCAAAATGAATCCTTTCACAATCGTTGCAAGTGTTGCATTTGAAAGAAGCATCTTTTTCTGCGGTGCCTGGACTTGAAAGAGACCTGTTGGGCACCTGTCCAGGATAGAGTGCAGCGTTCGGTGGATCAAATTCAGCGGGCGCAAGGATCTCAATGGCACCTTGAGCCAAAGCTTCAAAAGACTCAAACGCCTAAAACATCTCGACTTAACGGATACTAAGATCTCCGGTGACTTGGCTGTTTTGGCCAACTGCACGAAGATGGAGCACCTCGATCTCCGTAACACCGCGGTGACGGGAAACCTAGGAGCATTGAATGGTACCCAGCTGCGTTGGGTACACCTCTCCAACACCAGGATCGCTGGAGATGTGGCAGTCCTTGGCACCTGGCCTGGGATCTTTGAAGTGGACCTCAGCGATACTGACGTGACAGGTACTTTCCATGTGAATTCAGTGCTCAAGAACCTTCAGGTCTTGAAATTGACAGGCACCAGGACCAAGATCGACTTCATGGGTGGACGTGGAAGTTATGAGTGCCCTTTCCCTAAAATGACCACCTTGGAGGTCAGTGGTTTGGCCATGGACGCCTCCGTGTCCGAATTCTTAACTCCGTTCCTCTGGTGTTCTCATTTGAACAGCATTGGAGCTGAATCTTGTGGTCTGACCGGGAAGGTTCCGAAGACCATTTCATATTTTGTCCGCAAAGAGTTGGTTTTGGAATTCGATCAGACCTATTTGGGCAAAGGGTTGGTGTTCTTGGATTTGGCCTCCAACAGCATCGACAAAGTGGATTCGATCCCGAAAAGATTGAAAACCTTGGTGCTGGCAGGCAATACAAATATGAGCTTTGCAGAGGGAGTTCTGCGGAAAGCCGTTCAGGATGGCATTTTGCTAGACATGCAGAATGCAACCTTCACCAATCAAACTGACGCTTACCAATGTATGGCTTGATTTGATTGCAAGATAATGTGTACAGCTGTGAAAATTTAGTTGGGAGTTTCAAGGTGTTTGGACATATTTTTGAGATGCAATTTGAGTGGTTGCGATTGTGGTTGTGGTTGGGGTTGCAGTTGGGTTGCAGTTGTGCATTTTTTTTGCCTTGCGGCTGTGGTTGTCGTTGCAGTTCTGTTGTTGCTGCTGCTGGTTGTTGCTGTTGTGGTTGTGATTATGGCTGTGGCAGTGGTGGTGTCAGTGCTCGCATTGTGTCACAAAGGTTGGTTGGAACTGTGTTTCTTTGGGGTTGACGGCCTAGGAAACAGCGGATTTTTTGGACGCTGGCCTTATCAGGAGGACTTCTGGCAGGAGCATATTCGATCTCAATCAAGGTTTTTCCTGTTGCTCAGACGCAACATGTTTGTTGAGGTTGATGCGTAATCATTTCTGTTTGTTTCTTTAATGAAGTCCTGCTCTCCGTCAGCAGAACGGGAGGTGATCCAACCTTGCAACCTTGGTTCCCAAATCAGCAATTCATGTCTATTAAATCTATTAAGGAACAAGTCATAGGAAGATGAGGAAGATGTTGCAGTCACGATTCAGTGGGATGGAGAAGTCATGATCTCCAAACGCGGCCAGGTTATGACTTGGATAGCAAATTCCTGCTAATTTCGCCTGCCATCTTCGCTCCCAACAGATTGTGCAGTTGCAATCCGGGTTGGAGTCGAGGCTGCGTAGGGGGAGGTTTCGCTGCGCATGACACCAGTCTCGATGCAACTACAGTTGAACTTCAGGGAAACTATGGGACATACATGCCAAGACTGCAATCAGCCACAGGAACTCTTTAGAATTTTGCTTCCATTTGCCAAGGATTTCCATTTTTTTGCTTTACTTGCACACCCTAAGGAAGGGCACTGGTGCCACCTGCGAGAAGTGTCCTGCTGACTCCTTCAATGACGAATATGCGTCAGAAGAGTGTAAACCTTGCCCACCAGGCAGCAAGGCAGTGGCAGGGGCCACTTCTGTCCGCGGCTGCGTTTGTGATGTTGGGGTGCTGTACAACACAACTGACAGTTGGATGCTTTTCAGAACAGCTGTTGGTTCACACGTTTTGACAGTTTTCATGAAGCAGCTGATTTGGAAGGCATGCTAAGTTGCATGCTCTGCATTCTCCATGTGTTTTTTGCAAGTCACCCAGGAAATGTGGATGTCCAATTGACAAGGCTATGCTGGATGGCATGTGCATGAATTGCCTGGAACGTGGTTTGAAGTGTTCCTCTATGGGGTCCGAGGTTTACTCAGCCCAGGCGCTTCCAGGGTTTGCCCGTTTGGACAATGAGAGCAGAGCCTACAAATGCCTCACAGCAGACAGATGCAATGCCACACATGCCACTAGACTGATTTGTCATGTGAGGGCCGTGTTCTTTTTGTTTGAGGGACGAGGGATGTGAAATATTAGAATTATTGCCTCTAGCATTTGAGAAAGACTTCGATGGATGTGGATGTGCTGAGGATGGCCATGGCTTCAACAGCTCAACCAGCTCAACCAGCTCAGTCTGTGCTCCAGGCTACCAGGAGGTCATGTGTTCGAGCTGCGCGCCAGACTTCTTTTCTTCGGATGAGCGCTGCGTCAAATGCCCCAAAACATCTGATCTCAGTGCAAGCCCGACCTTCATTGCACTTGTCCTTGCACTGGTCCTTGCGCTTGGTGCAGTCGTTTGGCTATGGGTGCGGAGGCCAGTTCAAACCCAACAACCTCCAAGCGCTTTAAGTGCATTAATGGAACAAGTGAAGGCTCAAGTGCCGCTCTTGTTGCAACTTTGTGACTCGGCGATGACTTTCACTTTTCGGGAGGCAGAGGGATCCAGTTTGTTTTGTTTTTCCTACCTGTACTTTTTTGCATTTTTTTCGAAGTCAAAATCTTCTCCTTTCATCTCCAAGTCACTGGCGAAGGTCAGCTCTGGGCTGTTCTGGCGGTGTTGGCGGGCAAAACGGATGGGAAGAGCTCTGAAAGATCGCCATTTTGGGAGATTCCCTATGTCCAGACCATCCAATTTTCAGTCTCAAGCCTGAAGGGTGCCTTCAATTTGCAGTGTCGATTTGAAGCTTGGGCCGAATTTTTGGAACAAAGAAGAACCTGTCACAAGATGAATTTCACAAGGGAGTCTAGAAACAGCTTCTAGATTTGCCTGCTATGTTCCAGATGTTGGTATGGGGCTGTTTTGTTTTGAAGAAACATGGAGCCAAACAAAACAGGATCAGTTAAGCTAACACATGGAGCCTTGGTTATGATTTTTTTGGTGCCATATCTCTTTGTTGAGGATGGTGCCACTGTGCGCTTTGTGTCCGCCTTGGTGGCGCCAGTGTTTCCATTGGTTGTCTTCCTCTGTTGCTTGCTGGTGGAAGTCACCAAGCCTGGATTGGGCATCGCTGGTGGGCTGCAGGACCCCGGATGTTCTGTTTGTTCGGGTGGATGAAGTTAGGAGAGAATCTTGCAAGGGGTATGAAACTTGGGTTATGCTAGGAAACAAGTCTCAGTGGATTTGAGTGTATAGATTGGACAATCAAAGATGCGTTTCGGTACATTGACCTCAATTTCTGTATGATTTTTGTCAGATCAAAGATAAAAACTCTTGAGTTACCAAGTTCGGTGCCACGGGAGGCGTTGACATTGCTGTACATTGGCGGTGCCTCCAGTAGCTCCAGTCTCTTGAGTTGTCAAGAAACTGATGGAGCCAACGAAGCTCGGATGGGCATTTTTTGTCCGTGGGCATCGACGTGAAACATCCAATAGGAATATTAGGAAAATCTGATTGGAAATGTCAAGGATGAGATACCAACATTGGTTTTTGAATGGCGCTTAATTTGTGTTGGGAGATCTCCTAGTTTGATGGAAAGCTGTCAGATGTGTCATATGTATCTTGGGATTATTTGACACTTGTATAGTCCTAGAAGTACTGCCAAGTTTGGAGAGGCCTTGCAGTCTTGGAAAAATTATAGGTTGGTCTTGAGAAACCAGCGGTAGCGACACCCGATTTGAGGAGAAGCTTCCAGAGCAATTTGTCTTTCGGACATTGATGCCCAATGTCTTCTGCAACCAGGACTCGCCGGGTGTTGTTTCGTTCAATTTTCCAACAATTTTAGGACGACTGAAATTTGTTTGTGATGTGTGTTGCCAAGTGTCAACCAAGAGGAGTCACAGCTAAAGACGTATGCAGACGTAGTTGGCTTCTCCAGCGTATTTTGCTATGCCATTGTGATCCCATTGTGCCTGCTGTACCTCTATGGGAAGCAGCACGTAGTGCTGCGAGCGAGCAGAACCACAATGGTGGCATGACAACACATACTGTATAGCAAAAGGATGCAAAAGGTTTGTACAAGAAAGTTCTTTGTTCTTGTTGATTTTCGATTTGATCACAAGACGCAGAAGAGCACAAGGTTTTGATCCAAGTGTCATTTTTTCTATCACTTATATATTCAAGCGACTTTGGACACATGCTTTGCTTCTTTTTTTGATGATTTTTTTGGTATCCTGAGGTAACGGCCTTTCAAAAGGGCCATTTGACGCTGTGCCTCTACGAGGTCTTGGGTTCAGATGCGATGAAGATCTCCAGGAAGGAGGAGGACTCTATCCTGCGTTTGGTTGCCGCGGCTGCAGCCTACATCTCTGTGCTATATCGTGGGCAGGTGTCTTGGACCTGGTCTCAACAGGATTCCTCCCATCCATCATCTAGCTGACCTTAAAGATAGCATTCTTGTACAGACTCAAGATCTCCTACCCGTGCACTTGAAGCTTAGGGTTGAGAACCCGTTGTGCATCATGCTTCCCAGTGTTGTCTGGTTTCAGGTTTCTCTGCAAATTGCAGATGGCGATGCTACAGTGAAGCAAATTGGAGGCACTTCCGACTCCGATCGAAGCAGCGATTTGTTGGAAACTGATGTTTTCAGCGTCATCGGCGGAGAAGATGCCAAGCGCCAATCCAAACTCCTGAATCTCGGACTCAACTTCTTGTCCCATCAGTCCGCCTTGTGTGTCGGGGCAATGGCAAAAATCCATGAGATAGAATGTTACAGGAGATCATAACAAGATGATGCATGAAGAGGGAAGACTGAACCAATTCTGCTTTTTATTCTTGAATGATGATGATGATGATGATATTGATGATAGATGATTGATGATTGATGATTGATGATTGATGATTGATGATGATGATGATGGATGGATGGATGGATGGATGATGGATGGATGGATGGATGGATGGATGGATGGATGGATGGATGGATGGATGGATGGATGGATGGATGGATGATGGATGGGATGGATGGATGGATGGATGGATGGATGGATGGATGGATGGATGGATGGATGGATGGATGGATGGATGGATGGATGGATGGATGGATGGATGGATGGATGGATGGATGGATGGATGGATGGATGGATGGATGGATGGATGGATGGATGGATGGNGATGATGATGATGATATTGATGATGATGATGATGATGATGATGATGATGATGATGATAATATACTGTTTCTGCACAAGCAAAAGCAAATATGCTGTTGTAGTCATACATGGATCCAGTATTGACTTTGCTTGATAGTCTTTTCCTTGCATCAACACACGCATATTTCGATACTATTTTATATCATGAAATTATGTGTATATTATCATATGTTTGTCTTGTTATCGGCATACATCCACATTGGCAGATGTATTGTCAGGAGTGACGCCCACAATGGATCCAGATTCCAGTTTGCACTGTGCACCCAGGAAGTGTCGTGCCATCACCGAGATGCTGACGGAACGTGTGGTGTTGCGCGCAGCTCCAACGGACCGTGTACTGTTGGGGGCGAAGAATTTGCTTCTGAAATACACGCTGTGTAGTTTGGCGCATTATGTGGGAACTCAAAAAGTGCTGGAATCCCTTCTAAAGACCTGTCTGACAAGGGAGGGTCAACGCATGAAACAAGAGGGGATATGTCATTTGGGTGATTGCAAAAAAAGAGCAACGTGTACCCATTGCTTTACCAGGTTTTTGACGTCCCTGAATTGATGGAGTGTTGGATGGTTGAGGGGTGGATGTTAGTTGAAGGCTTTGAACATGGAAAGGAAACCGTTTACTTAGAACTATGGAAAGTTTAACTATAACTATGTTGAAGAGAACTTCAGTTCAATTTGCATGAGGTTTGAATAGACGCCTGGGTCAGGATGAAGCTCTGTACTCGAGCCCCGTATCGGAATCTAAACTCTTTGCCATATCAGAATAGTTCTTGTTTGATAAATTGATACGGTCGCGGTAGAGATGCATGTATACAGCGTACAGATATTTGATATAGAAATAATACTGATATATGAGATATGTGGAGTGTGCATGCACGGGTCCAGATCCAGTTTTGAGTTTTGAGCAATGCATGCCCAATTGTCAAATCGTTTTTTGAAAAGCATGCTGCATACTGCCAAATACATTGCAGCTTCCGAACTGCAGCACAGGCCGGCACGTTTGGATGGAGATAGTCCAAAAACTGGTGGCGGTGGCGCTGGTCTCTGTGGTTAGCAGCGCAGGTGGATTTCAGCTGCCGGTAGCACTTTCATTGGGAATGGCAGCAACGAGTGCGCTTGTGCAGCCCTACGCTCAGCCACAGGCCTTCATGGATAGCCAGTTTCTGTTTGAAACGTTGGGGCATCGATTGCCACGAAACTGAGTTTTTGGGGTTCCTCCCTTCCCCCAAGTTGTGAAGCTACTCATGAAGGCGTGTACAGTGATAATTGTCCATGAATAGCGCTGTTTGAGTTGGTGCTGGCTCTTCTAATCTTGCCCTTTGGTGTGTATATTTTGGGGAAGGACTTGTTGGACTTGTTGGCAATCCAGTTGAATCTCTGATTGGGAGGTGAACACCTTGCACTGCAGCTGCTTCCTGTGCTTAGCGCTGGCAGCCTTCAGCTTCGCCCACAACTGGCTGTGGCCGGGCAGGGCCGCATTGGCCTTGCCCTTCGCGCTGAGTGCAGTGCAGGCCTTTCAGCCGGACAGTGCTGAGAAATTGGCAGTGCGCTTGTGGGAGGCAGAGCATGTGTTGGCAGCAATGGAGGGAGGGTCAGAAAACTGTGGAGGGTGTTTGCTTCCCATGTTGGGGATTTTGTGGATCTTCCAATGGAGATTTTGTACTTGACTGGGTCTGGAAGTGTTGGAACTTCAGCTGTTGGTCTGTTGACCCGAGATGTCTGATGGGCGTGACAGGAACTGGAACCCCAGATGGAAGCTTTGCAACATGGGGAGATGGTCGTAGTCACAGCAGAAACTCGGTGGCGATTAGTGGGAGCCCGGTTGACTTGTAGGGAAATGCTCACTTCCGGATCCCTAGGTGCTATGTTTTGACAAGCTCAGGTGGTGCATCCGTACCCTTAAGATTCAAGTTCAACAAGAGAGAAACACAAAAAGCAGAAACTCTTCAAGATGTTTTTTTTGTGAATTTGCCCCGCCCTCATTAGTGGTGCTCACCGTCAAAAATGCACTTTAAGCCAGGAATGGGACGTATTCTTCCAGCAATTAAAGGGATACACACCAAGTTTTTGTACCCCGCGCGTTGTACAATTTGGCTGCTTTTTTGTACCTTGTCTGTGTCTCTGCTCTTTCCATCCGTTTGCAATTTGGAGGGAAGGCGATGTTTGGGGTTCCTGGTTGTTTCTCCAAGTGCAACATGCTGCAACGCTGAGGAAACCTACAGCTTTACATGAGACAACGAGAACCGCAGTTTCACCATGAGATCAAACCAATTGCTGTAGATTTCCAGATGTTTCATCTTCAGGAGTTGCTGGATGTGAAAACACTCCACTCAGAAATATCATGCGGCACATGTGACATCCCTGAGCAGAAAAAAGGCAAGCCAAGCTTGTTGCAGCCAGAAAACATTTGACTGGATTGAAGTGCACTTTGATACTCTGATACTCTTTAGCAATGTAATATTGTTGCCCGTCTTTTGTTTCTGCTTCTTTGAAATCAATTATTAGTCCATTGCAGCAACGCCACAAAGCCTGCGCAGTTTTTTCTGTGCTTAGATTTTGGAAGCCCGCGAGTTTTTGTTGATTGTCCTGTGCCGTCGCAGATTTGAGATGGTCATCTCACAAATATAAACTGAGTGGGAAAACTCTTGACAATCTGAAGATCTAATTACATTCATAAACAGAAACTGGCTCGAGATCTACTTTCATAGATCTGCAAATGCCACAATCTGACCACGGGTTAAGAGGCATAGTCCGTGAAGACGGATTCCGTGACGAGATCCAGTCTCAGCTTCGTGATAAGATCGTAGAACGCGCGGTCAATAAAGGCAAGAACCCAAAACTTTAGAGATCTACTTTCACTGAGTAGGCATTCTGTTGACTGGAAATTTGATGCATATGAAACAAGCAAATCCGTTGAAATCGTGAGATCATACTGCAAAGCTATCAACACAAATTGATAGATTTTTCTACACAAACTACCAACCATGGGGCGCAGACATGTCCCAAACTCGAAAACCCTGGTCGCAAGTAGCACGCTCGCTCAAAATGAGGAAGTAATTGTTTCGCTAATGATGCAGGCACTTTTGCCAAAACAAGAGCTTCATGTCTCAATCCCTGGAAGACTTCTGCAAATAACCCACCCCCTAAGAGACAAAGAACCATCGCAACAAGAGCCATGAGAGTGACAACAGGAAACTAAATAAACCATTGCGGAACAAATGGACTTCTTACTGCTACCAATGTCTAAGGGGAGAGGCGCCAAAAAAACCCACTTTGCGTCAAAAAGAAAATACATTAAGAAAAAAATTGCATCAAGAAACATGATTCCAGAAAGAAAGGAAGGAAGGAAGGAAGCAAGGAAGGAAGGAAGCCAGGAAGACAGATGCTTTATCGGTAAACGATAGTATCTGATACAGCAAGTTCTTGGAAGCAAGGAAAGAAGGGGAAGGAAGGTGGCATCCTGAAGAGCTTCAACAGCAAAACAACAAAACAACAACGAGAAGAACAGTGAAACATAGTGAAACCCACACAGCAGTAGGATCTTCCGCAGGGAGAAATTGTGCAATGCCAATCAAACGGGGAAAATTTGCATGAAATGGAAAATGACCACGCAAGACACGTTTCTGAATTTCCACTCGACGCTTCCGTAAATTGGTATTTCTTCAAGTCACCAAGAGTATATGTTGTAAACTGATGCTTCATGACTGCATGGTGCCAGAATCATCAGGTGGAGATGGCACAGGCCAATCTACGTCGCACTTTGCTGATCTTTGTGTCACTGGATGTCAAGGTCCTTTTTTGTTTCGGAGGTAACATCACGGTTTGTTTCCCATTGAGATGATGAGGTTTCAAAGTACATCCCAAGTAAAGGCGAAACAATTGATGTAATTTTTTTGGTGGGGTTTAATGAGTTTCCCTTTCCGGTAGGACATATCCAATTCTTTGTTGGTTTTCCTGGTGGTGTGCCTGTATTTCTGTATTGGGTTTGTTGAGTGGAAATTACTGCTTGAAGAGTCCACCTGTGGAAACCTTGGGATTTATTTTGATGCTTGATTAAGAGAACATCATGATTTGTTGGAAGATGCTTGACTCAGACTGAAGGGTAATCCGAAATGCGATTGATGTTATGGAATCTTTTGAAACAGGTAACAGGGTTGTTTAGGAATTCGGCCAGTCTGGATGTCAAGGTCAAATTTCAAGTCTGTATACTCAAGGGTAAGGTGTGTTCCAAAACAGCTTTTGCTTTAGCCGTTCATTTGTTTGTGAGGTGAATTCCAACCCATACAGAAAAACACCTACCCATTCATTATCGTAATGTTTGACCATTCTCTTCAATATCATACATATCATAGTTATATAGTTTCCATTTTCTTTACCATATCCTATAATAGTACTACTGCAACTCTGTAAATATGGGGTACCATATCTATATCCAACTTCCCATCAGATTTTTCCATCAGATCCTTTGCACCAAGGATTTGGCTCCAATTGTGGCAGGGAAGCCGCTTGCAATTGAGTCTCCTGTCACTAGGCTTTGACCATAGTTGCTGTGGCAGTTGGTCAATTGATCCTGGAAGTCTATATTAAAGTCTAAGCAGTTTTGATATGTTTGAGTTTGAATAGAAAAGAGCATTCCTGGAAACATTCAGTAATGTGAGTTGTTCTTGTTTTTTTTTCAACTTTTCTACAAGTTCCAAAACTCATCAATCAGGAGACCAGTGTTTACATGTGTTGCTGGTGCGCCCCTCCATTTGCCAATTAGGGGTTACAAATCGGTTGCAAATGGCTTACAAGTGTGGTACCTCTTTGGCGCCAAGGATGTTTATGGAATCATCTCATCTTTGGGTATCAGGATGTTTCCACCATTTCAGTGGGACAAATCAAACCTTCTGGTGTCAAACATAGAAAATCGAGTGATACCTCCTCACTAGCTGCGGTAATCCTGAGGCGTCACGTGGCCGGAAAATTGTGGGTGAACCCAGCTGGCGTGTCATCGCAATGGTTCCACGCAAATGACAATCATACTTTTACCCCTCCAGGCAGTGTCAGTATAGTGTCGGTACGCAAATAACCTGTAACATTTGAACATATGCTTATATATAATTACAAACACAAACGAAAAAGGATCAATTGCAGGGGGATATAGTGCTCTCTCTCTCTCGCTCTATGTGTACTTACTGGGTCAAGGGGGTTGCATGTGCCACAGCACAAAACCCATGCCATATTTGCTCTGCTTTGGAAAGTGCATATTTGTGTAGATAGTCGTTTATTAACGTTGCCCATGGTGCTGTAAACAATTAGTACTGGCACGCATGTTTCAGAGTTATGAATTCAAGTCTATCATGGCATCAAGACAGATGGGTAACGTTGATGTGCTATATATGTTCTGTTCCTTGGGGGACTGAACGAATCTGATAGTCATTTCAAGGACTCCTACACGGAGTAGATATGTACTTCCCAAGGGCAAAGGGAGAATGAATCCACCTAGACGCAGTAGATTGAAATAACGTCTATAAGTGGATTGGTTTTCGAGCGGTGTCTCATGTGAAGTTCATCACAAACCCGTCAAGCCCTTAGGTGTAAATCTATCTACAACAGTAGGTTTTTTAATGTGTGCTTGAAGTAATGCCACATGTTGACGTGGTACATGTATTGTGCACAGTGTCTATAAATGTTGCAAGGTGGTATCTTGAAAACTATCTCGTTCAGTTCCGTCTATTTTTCCAATTTCTGTGAAGCTTCCATGCGCACAGGATTAAAGCCCCGTTTTCTAACGTGTAGATCACAAGGGAATGGCCACATGTGCACAGGATGCAAAAAAACCCTGTGGATATCGCTTTGCCATTGTGGGGACCTGCCACAGGGTATCATTTCTGTGGCAAAATAAGTGTCCAGAAGAGTGATTCGCATAGGAACACAATCCAACCGGAAGTGTAACTTTTGGCATAGCAGCCAACTCCTTCCAGCAGGCCATCAACATGGCCAAGCCTGGGTGATTTACCCTTCTTTGAGTGGATGCAATTCCTTAGAGGCGGCGAAATGATGGTTTTTTCAACACGGGAAGCTAAGATTGGAGATGGTGCTCAATTTCAGGAACGTCAAGAAAAAACACGCGTTTTTTGCATGAATTTTGTAGGTTCGGAAGGTTAATTCAATGACAACAAATTTGGGAAAATCAAGTTAGAAGATGTAATGGTCGCCTATATATATACACATATTATTTACAGAAATTTAGAATATGATGTATATGGATGTATACAGAAATATAAATATATATATATATATATATGATGTGTATCTTAAGATAGATATGTACTCATATACATCTCCATTGTGCCTATCATGGCATCATGTTTATAGAACATGCATTCTGCACAACTGGGAGGGTCGCCCTGCCGACTCGTACGGGAGGTGGTTTGAGTGGTACACCCTCCTTGAACGTGTTCTCCTTGTCCCTTGACTGAGCTATGGGAATTGGTCCTTGGTAGTTAAGTTTTCATAGATATATGAGTGTTTCTTAGATATCCTAGATGGCCTGAACGCACAACATGTATCAGTTCTTGCACAGGCATTGGGCATATTTATGGATTTTATAGATATATTTCCATTCGATCAGAAACCACTGTGTGCTTTATCCCTTGGGAAGCTCGTGTATTTTTAGCCCTTTGGCGTATCATTTCTTGTATTCATCCTAGGTGAGGTATTGGGAAAAACCCCTTCCAGCTGTATGAGGCAAACACGTGGTGAACCGGACAGTTTTGGCCCGTTTTTTTCGTTTATACCAGTCTTGGACCTTGCATTGATTGGTCCCAAATCAAGAAACCTTCGATGATATAGCGAAATTAGATGAGATACTCTACATCAGCTATTTTGGGAACATATTGAGCCATGATTATCATCATAATTTTTGTCTTCATTACATTTTGACTACGTATAAGTATATTTCATCTCAAAAAACGAACGCAGAAAGACAACTTGACCATCTCAACCCGCTCCAAGGCTCCAGTCCATGCTCCGACAGAGATGGCGTTTGCTAGCATCAGTTGCTTGGTTGTAGATTGATTCATTGATCCTTGCTGCACAGGGGTGGAGATCAAGGTTTGTTTAGTATGTTTTATTTCCTGGGTCGCCGTGATTGTTGGAGACCGGAAATTTGGTGATCCCCGAATCCCAGTAATATGACGCCCCTGTGTATTCCACAAATGCCTTTCCGAAACACTGCTAATACCTATGTAAATGATATTTCAGCAATGCATTACAAGGTGCCGGAACATGGGGAAATATATGTCACACTTCGGTCTTGGTCAACACTTGTTGAGTCCTTTATTCGATCCCAATGCCGCAGGGTGTCGCTGGAGTGATCCTCTTGGGGCTACTGGTCTGGGAAACCTGGATTTTTTGAGATTGAATACTAAGGGTGATTGATCTAAAGCTTATGAGGCTGCTTGTTCTTGAATGGTGCACTGTGTTTTTTTCCGCAAGAGAGCAGCTTTTTGGAGATCGATGGAATGATCGATGAAAAAGACATTAGCAAAAAGCATAATTACAACATTGAACACAAACGCGTATTGGGTCAGGCAATTTGCGCGAATTCTGTGTCTTTTGAGGTCTATGCACGGGATGATTTGAAATTTTCTTTTACCTGGGGGATGGCATGATGTCATGACATGAAATTTGCACTGTACCCGTAGTTGATTGGACTGATTGGACCGATCTTGGGTAACAACTGGCCCTGTTGCCCAACTATAGCAACCCAAGCACATACCAATTGTTTTTCACGACAATAATTAACATTTCAATCTTTTCAATACTCCCAGATGACTTCCAGCTGAACAAGATCCATGATGAGATTCTGAATACTGATATTGCCAGCAATGCCATGTTTTGACATTTGTTAGTTGGTCATCCGATTCATACTCATAACATAGCAGTTCAATCTTCCAATTATAGTCATACCACAGGATAGTCACTGTGCTGTCAAACTTTGTTTGTTTTTTTTTTATAGGCCTTCATATAGGAAAAATCCTGTAGTTTGATTACACTGTTGAGCTGGGTTACGAGACGAGTCTGGTGTTTGTTCACCCAGACCGTCCATTCCGATGGTGAGATTGATATGCAAGATGAGCAGTATGATTCATCCTGAAACTCACATTGCTCAGAAAGAGGTGTCCTTTTAAAACTTTAGAAACTTGCACAACATCCATGCTGTAGATATGTTGATGGAATATACATTTCCATGCATATTCCTCTATTTTGTGGGGATAAAGTACCAAGTCTCATTGATCCAGTGGTTTGCCTTGGTGGTTGTCCATGTTTGCTGCTGAAATGGGTTCCCCCGTAACAGCCAAGGTCACGGCCTTTTACCGAGCGGTATCCTTTGCCAATCGTGGAACTTCTCAGATGAAAAGATGATCACCACACTGTTGTTGTTGTTGTTGTTGTTGTTGTTGTTGTTGTCGTCCTGACATTTTACCATCATCATCATCATCATCATCATCATCATCATCATCTTTTTTTGCCATTTTTTGTCGATACTATATACTGTACTTCTAAAAATCAGACCTGGCCGCATTGGTTGCCCAGGTCTCCTCGTGATGTTGCTGTGGGTCTTCGCCGCTTGCGACTCTGCCGATACCTTGGCACACGGCCACGAGAGCATGTTGCCAAGGCAGAGTCGATTTTTGACATATGCCTTTTTAGAGGTTAATGCTTATTGTGGTGTTAGATATGTATAAATATCCCTCCCAGAGGCATTGGAATTATGAGGTTTCTGATTTTGATGTGTATACTGTATACTGTCTATTATGCGTATAAAAACCAAATCACATACTGTATACATATCATTAAGGATGTATATATATGATATGATATGTACACACATATTATGTAGACTTGTGTTATGATTTGATCCGATTTCAGTATGATTGAGATTATTCTTCATTTTGTGATCTTCTAGCTCTTGACATATTCCACCAATCCACCAATGGCAGGAAATTGTCCTTCTGGGCCGTTGCTATGCTATGGACCTGGTTGTCTCAAGTGCCAGTGCTCGGAGCGGTATTGAGGCGCCAAGGGTGTGGGCGTCCAACGATGTCGTACCGTTGTACCCCTTTGAAACACAGGATATAATGAGCATAGCTGTTCCAAAACCAACAAAGAACACATCTTGTGAATCCTACCTATGCTTTCAAGATGCTTTACGAGTTTTTTGTTGGTTAGCACATACTTGTTTGTGA
>DF241049.1:0-91231 GCA_000507305.1 Breviolum minutum Mf 1.05b.01
TTTACCATAAAAATCAACCATCCACCTGGATCCTACTGTTGATGGCTCAGAAATTCCAAACAACCAGCTAGGATGTATAAAACACTGTTAATTCAAAGGGATATTTACCATATCACCTGGTTGCTTGGGATTTTCTTCCATCAACTAATATCATTTTTAGGGTGTAGTTGTGAGTTTTAGGGAGTGTATCTGCAAGAATCCAATCCCTACCCCCACAACTACCCCACCAGAAATGCTTCCAAATCCGGCCTCCAGGGAAGAAGGCCAACAACAACCGTGGGTTCGAGGGAGTTTCCACCAAATCTGTAGTGGTTCATGCCATGGTATTGTTCAGCGTAGTCAGAAAACTATGTCAGTTTCAACAAAAACACAGGAGCAAGGATTCAGCATTCGTACCATTTCTGCCAGTTCATCCATAAACATCACTTCTTGCAGAATTTCTTGCGGAGTTCACCCCTCAAAAACCTTTATAAACTACATGTTACCCTCATACTTCCTGCAAAATAAACAAAAATCCCCATGTCTTTCATGGAAAATAAAAAACAGGCACAGTGTGGCCTCATCATCTAAAAATTTTTCAGAACGCCCCTGCGAAAAGGGCCCCCGATGATCCAGTTTGTAAGTAGGGTGAAAAAACTCCACTTATAGAGGGTAAGTTATAGTTATTTCACCCCAGTTTCCCATTGATGTTCGGCCATTTACAGGGGCTACCCATGTCATTTACAAACATCGGCTGAAGGGGCCCCATCTTGCAACACCCACTCCATGCAGCTGAGCTTGGCACTGATCAAAGATCACATCCAGCTCGTCACAAGGCTCCCACCAGGAAGCACAAAATGCTACGATCCATTGTTCCGCACCACCTTTGAGAACATTTCTGGATGGATTCTGGATGATTCAGCAAATCCCTAACTCACCCCAGTTGAGGGATTGGTAGTTTAACCTCCCCATTATTCACAAAGTTTGAGATATTGTTCCAGTTGGTTGTTTGGGATTTCTGAACCATCAACAGTATGTGAATGGTTGCTGGCACTTTCATTCAAACACCAAGGAACGGCCCAATGATAGGCAACACACATCCTGAAAACTAGCCATCCTTACCCCCGACAACGAAGGAACTTCCACTTGAAAAGGGGACCATTTCAAAAGGAAACGAAGAACATCTGAATCTGAACCAACCATTTTCTAGTTGGTGGTTTTTCGCCACCCATTTGAAACATATGCACCAGTCAAATTGGATCATTTCCCCAGATTTCGGGGGTGAAAAATTCCAAAAAAAAAGTTTGAGTTGCCACCTTCCCAATCCCCAAGTAGAGGTGAAATTTCAAAAAAAAACATATTTGAAACCACCACCTAATCCATTTTTTCAGGTGCAATTCCTTAGTTTTGAGGGAAAAGGTAATCATCATCTTTCCACCTTTGGATCCTCGCCCCGGAGGCCCCAGGTGACCCAGCGGGTGAATCCTTAGGGGTCGAATTTAATTTCCGGAGATTTTTCGTGACACTTACGGTTGTATTTCCATGGGTTTTTGGTGGATTTGCACTGGGGGAATTCTGAGATTCTGACAAAATGGGCTATACATAATGCATATAAATCGAGTCATATGTATAACTTTCATTAACCCGACCTACCAATGTTTTTGTTAAAAGAGTTATCTTGCTATATTCTCATCCATCAATACTTTCCACCCTTCCTCCGCCAAAAACCAAAACTGATTGCCTCCCATAGCGGCACGAGCTGTACCATGAAAGAGGAGGCCATTTAAGTGGGCCGCATGCCTGGTGAAACACCACCACTCCATCCGAGAGACAACTAGACACCCCACAAAAATGCTAAGTTAAGTGCTTGTCATATGCCACTTGTCCGTCCAAATTTAAGGTCATTCTAGGCAAAGGAATCCAACATTTGGGGGAATTCCCAATTGAAAAACATTATATAGTCAAATTGGATCATTTCCCCAGGTAGGGGTGAAAACAAAAAATATTTGAAACCACCACCTAGATTTACTTGTGGCTCTTGGGACATCCCATTGAAGGACTCTGATTTTTTCGAACTATCAACGGCGATCAGTTCAGGAAAACACCCCTTTCGGTTCTTGAATCTTTGTTGAACCCCTTGGATTTTGGATAGGAAATTCTAACCTCTTTATGTGTGGTGGATATTCTTGCCGGTAGTATTATCACATACCTGAAAACACTATGTGTGTATATATATATACACGTTTTACATCTTGAAACTAGGGGTGTTTTCAAAAAGCTGAGCAAACCTGAAATCAATAAAGTCTGCAGCCATTGATCCAGCTCTAGTGATGTTCCACATCATTCTCACTCCTTCGCTGCCCTGAATCAAACTGGTCAAGCCTTTATTAGTTTAATTACATTTCAGATAGGACAACACCTATCTCATCTCAAAAAAAAACCTCTATATTTCCACTAGTTGTTGGTTTCAACCCATTCCCCCCAAGTTTTTGGGGTGGAAACAAAAAAACATTTGAAACCACCACCTAATCCAGTAAAACAAACAAAAGTTTCCTGTCAGCGGAACCTTACCTTGTTGTCGATGTCCAGGTGTCTTCCTTTGCAGTCCAGGAATCAATCTGCAGCACCTCAAACCGAGAGTCCGAAAAAGTGGATCCTTTCAAATCAGGTTGAGCTACAAATGGCATCGAATCCAAAATCCCGGAAATGTTTGATAGGAAAAAAATGATAATTTGCTTCAGGAATATTGCCTATCATAGAAAATTAGTATGATCACTATACAACTTTAATGATCTCTTGAGAAACATGACGTTTTTCAAAATGGAAGGTTGACCCTCCAAAAAGACGAGTCAGTTATATAGGTGATATTGGGTTCAGCTGGAATACGTTTTCACCCCCTACATAAAGTCAAAAACCAACTGGAAGTGGTCTTAGTTGGAGTTGTAACAATGAGTGCTCATTATACACAACTGTGATGTCATACATTCTGAGAAGAGGAACAGCCTTCGAACTGCATGATGCCTTTTGGCCAACTGGACAAGCAAGCAGCGCACAAAAAACAACGAGCAAAACGATTGGTCGTTTCCGCAGATGAGTTTAGTTTAGCCAGATTTCAGGTTCATTGGAATTGTATTAAAAGTTATTAAATTTCAGCTGAAAATGGTGAAATTTGGCAGCCTAAAGAATGGATGGTAAAACATGAACAACTCATGTGCAACTTTAAAAACGCTGACATTCCAAGAAAGTCTGGCTGGCCCACCAAAGGAGTTTTGGCTCGTTTTCACGACCTCACCGAAAATCATGTTGGTTTGTTGCCTTCACATGTGCCAGGGTCTACACACCTTATGGTGATGGTCATCCACCTGTAATAAGGAAGTCCTTATAATGGGTATATACACCCCTACTATTGAGTTGATGACCATCCCCTATAATAATAGGAGATTAGACCCCAGCACAGATGGTTTTTCCCTTTCCCATTTCACTTTAGCTCTGGTGGAATTTACCCAACAACACAAGCCCCACCTCGGCGTTAACAGCAACGAGAAGAAGAGCAAAGTGATGCATCCCCATGGCAAACAGCAACACTTCAGTTGAGGGAAGTCGTCTTTTTGTTTAATTCGTGGAGAAGTGAAAGTTGACGGTTCCGAAGTTTTTCGAAAACCGCCTTCCTTCCGAAGCTACATCAAAGCAGATCGCCAACTGAGCCAAAATTCCCGGCATTCATGCAACCATGCTTTAAAAACCAACCATCTCGTCGTGGAAAGCATCTGCAAAAACATAGAGAATGTTCACTGGCACGTTGGTATGCTAGTGGGTTCATATGGATGATTCAGGGAGTATGTTTGAGATTCTAAAAATGGTGGTATGTTCACCCAATCTTATCATAACAAAACCTTCAACAAACCCATCGGAGCAGCTTCCCAAGAGCGGCAGGGGGGAGAAGCACCACAAAGCAAAAGGCAATAATCATCGCCTGGCTTGGCTTCTTTTTCGAAGTTATCCAGCACCATCACTTGATGCAGTTGCCAAATCAGAGTGTGCTTGGGTTTTTTTGTGAAGAAAACTGAAATGTAAATGCAATAAGCATAGAAATATGTATATATACGTATACTATACATAGAAATATGTGTGTATATTGTATATACACAGAAATCTGTATATGTACAAAAGATATTGAATAATCATATGATATATGAACAAATAATACTGAATAATCATATGTATATAGATATAGAACCCTTCAAAAGAACAAAACATGTTGGACCCAGCCTACAAAGAGTTGTTTATCTATTGTCTTTGTTTGACTGTTCCAGTGCTCAGGCCCGAGTGAATATCATTCCAGCTACCAGGTCACCATCTACTGTAGAAATGTATGCATGTATGCATGTATGCATGTATGCATGTATGCATGTACTCATGTATGCATGTACGCATGTATGCATGTATGCATGTATGCATGTTTGGATGTATGCATGTATGCATGTATGCATGTATGCATGTATNTGCATGTTTGTATGTATGCATGTATGCATGTATGCATGTATGCATGTATGCATGTACGCATGTATGCACGTATGTATGTACGTACTTAGTTATATACTTTTACATGCAACCAAATCGCACATGAATAAGATTTGATGCTATTAGAAATATGATAATGCTAGTTGATATATCAAAAATATCAA
Organism: Breviolum minutum Mf 1.05b.01; assembly: GCA_000507305.1. NCBI lineage: Eukaryota > Dinophyceae > Suessiales > Symbiodiniaceae > Breviolum > Breviolum minutum. The sequence continues at coordinate 4,665 of DF241049.1, forward strand.
TAAGTATCCTTAAACTTGTCTTGATCTCTTGGACGTATCGAGGAGCGTGGCAAAATCCGTCCCACTAATCCAGACAGAAGTGCCAGCGACGTAGCCTTAGTCCAGTAGTGCAACTTCTGGGTGTCATCTGAAAGGCTCAAACAGTAAACCACAATCCTGACACTAAGAACCAAGTACTCCTCAACTGGATATGATGATGTCCTTACCAGTATTTATATATATATATATATTGGTTTTGAGTTGTGTAAACAAAACCTCGTGGTCCCATGTTTTCTTCTATTGCACCCACATTGCCTGCCACAAAAACATGATCAGACTCCCCAAAACACACTTTGAAAAACGACCAAGGTTCACCTTTCATCATTAGCTTCGTCGGATTTTGGTTCAATGAATTAAAGCCTTCCTAGATCAGGATTGTAGAGTCCCTGAATCAAAGCCAAACCCTGGAAACAAACCAATATTTAGATCCATAGGTACCATATGTTTGCGTTTGTTTCCTAAAATGTTTTGCGGGGACAAATCTGAAAACCTCGAAATACTGTTGGACAAAATCCACTTACAACCCAGTTGAGGTTGGTAGTTGAGGTTGCTAGTTGATAGCTTCTGCCCTTAAACTCCATATGACATATGTAAAATGTATTTATACATATAGAATCTTTCCTTGTTTCTGGACACCCTCGAAAAGCGCTTGGCGATGAACGTTCTCCGAACAAATGTTTAAAGATCACTTTGAAAAAAGTTGCAATCAAACATCATTTCTTAAGCGAAATGTGTATCTTTACAATCTCTCATTTGGACGTTACTAAAAAATGAAACAAACACAATCCAGCAGGTACTGTTGTGAATAATGTTATTCCTAAACACCTGGAACACACTTCCTGGACGAAGCTGCTTTCATCAATCATGCAATATGTGTTTCTTCATGTACTATTATGCAATGTATATGGACTCCAAATAAATATACGTATTTGTGTTCATACATGTCTGCATATGCAATTAAACAACTGAAGGCACATATGTTTGGCAAATTAAGAAACTACTAAATTCATCTACAACATTACCTAAGTATCCACGTATACATCCACACCACCTGGAAAGTAGATGGCACAACTTCCATATATTGGTTGATCATGGCCCCTTACTATTCGCCACCTTTCGGGAGTTGCGCCATCTAGTGTTTTTTTGCTATGTACACAAGCAAATATCCAAATCAAGAGTTTGTACCCTCATGCCTCATGAATGTACCCTTGGATGCTTTACCGGGGCATTATAAAAAAATATTGGCGTTTATGGATGATTGTGTTACACCTTTGGTTGCTTCCAAGACACCCATTTCAGCACGTGGCCAGCGATCCAACCCACAGATTTTCCCAAGACCTGGCAAATGTTGTCTTTGGCGTCTCTTGAATTTTTAAACATATACACTCCCTGAAACTAACAGTTCGCACCCGGAAATAGGCCTAGCCTCAAAGGGAAATGAATCAACTTCCAACCATCCATTTTCAGGTGCAATTCGTTAGTTTCAGGGAGGGTATGTACCTTGGAAGTCAACCACCATGTAAAAAATATGGTCGTTCCTTTTTGGTAGATACCCTGCAAGGTATAAAAATGGTAATTTGACTTCCAGGGTATGTACAATCACCATGTTTTTGCCCTGGAAAATTAACAGCTGGAACCGTCATGGAGGTGGATGGGAGAAGATTTTGCGGTGGTTTTTGGGTTCCAGCGGTCAATTTTCCGGGGTGTAGTTTCATAAGAATCTTACACTTCAAACAAGGATTAGTAGGACATATGTATCTATGTATGTGGGTACACATTTTGTGCATAAATGCAAGAATGATGTATCTTATATACAGTAGACACATGTTTGTATATATACAGTAGACACATGTATGTATATCCTTGTTACATGTGTATACTACATACATACTACAGCACATCAAATATCACCAAATCAACAAATGTAAGCTTATATATCTACAATGCGGATCACTGATTCACCACATTTCAATCATTTCTTCTACTTTGGCGTGCAATAGACTCTGAGGATTCCTGAAGGGCCTCTCCCAAATAGTGGGTACTACTGTTGATGGCTGAAATCCCGCGATCACCAGTTGAGCTTGGTAGTTTATCCCATTATTTACAGGGTTTTATATATATCCCTGGTGGTGCACGATTTCTTCCATCAACAGTAGTACCCAAGATGACCTGTAGGTTACTAGTTGGTGGTTTCAACCCAGCTGAAAAATATTCGTCGAACTAGGTTTCCCTAGGGATGAAAGTAATCTTTGAAACCACCAGCTAGGTTAGATTTGGATACCTTTTGGTTAGATTTGGATACTTTTTGGTTAGATTTGGATACCTTTTTTCTGGTTGGCCAGGGAATGAGGGAAGTTTCATCCCCAATCATCATGTTTTCGGCTTCATATCCTTCATTCTCTAAGGGCTAAGCCAGTTTTTGTTCAGGACACTTTCCCAACATTTCACGGGTGGTTTTTAGTCCCGAGCCTCTGGAGAGAACAAACCAAGAATCGGAGATTCCACAGAATATTAAACAGGTGGATTGACTACCATCACTTTGATACGCCCCCGTTAAACGGGTGATCTTCAGCAAAACCCCTTAAAAAAAGAACGGGGGACATGACACAAAAAACCCTGCATTACTGTTGATGGAAGTTGGAAGAAATCCCAAAGAACCACCTTTTGGATGTATAAACCCTGTAAATAATGGGTTCAACTACCTTTCCCTCAACTGGTTTTCTCGCCGGATTTCAGGGACCCATCAACAGTAGGATAGGATTTCAACTCCTGACTGAGATGCTGACAGCCATGTAACTTGGGAAGGTCCAATCTGGCATCCATGCGATGACCTGACCCGAGTTCGCTTGCTGACAAACAGGCTTTTTGTGCAAAGCATGTTTTTTTTTGGAGAAATGTCCAAGAAAGGAACGAATCTAGTTGTTTAAGTATTGCTTCCTTTAGCAATACCAGGTTTGCTATACTATGTCCCCAATATATAAACATCACTTTTAAGCCTCGATTTAGGGTGATACTTCGCAAAACCCAGCCCAAAAAGGGACATGAAATATAGAAAAACCTGACTATTGAAGGCTCAAGGCTATGCTGTGACAACCAACCAACAAACCAACCGACCAATCAAACAATTAACCAACCAACAACTACTGCCCAAAAAAACTCCCATATCTTAAATTCGCTTGTTAGGTGGTTGGTATAAAAAGAAATCTTCTCCCAAATGGTGGCGCAAAATGGTGATGAATCATGGGATCGAATCCGTAAAAAAAAAAACAAATCCAGGCATATATAGAACCTGGAAAATGGTTCAAATTGGAAAAAAGGAGATTCAGACTGTTGATGGTTCAGAAATCTCATTCCCAACCACCGGGAATGGATGTATTCCAAACCCGTCGTTTTTTGATGGTAGATTTCAACAAAACCAACCCTCGCTCAACGACGGTGAGTTGATCCCGGATTTCGAACGAACCATCAACAGGATTTCCGTCTTGGAGTTGAACCATCATGGTTTCACAGGGTTTGCCATAGCCATAATCACCTGAAACAACCCTAAAAATTGGAGAAACCCTGTATCACCAAGGGACTTCCTACCTGTCATTTTTTAGGGTTGATTTTCCCATGTAACAAGGTCCTTATGGTGGACCCCGTTTCAGGTTTTCACTTAGATAATGGAAATTTGGCAGCCCCAACAATTTGGCGGGTCCAGGGAGCCCACCTTGGATGTACCAGGAAGTTAGGAAATCCATGGTTAGGATCAATGGGTTACAACCTATAACTGGGGTATATTGGAGTTATAATCCACTTAAAAAACCATTTGCTAACTTCCTGGGACATCCAAGCAGTCCCGTCAACCAACGAAAAATGGTGTGCAACCGGGGCTCAAGATACATCAGCGCCACGTTGAAGAGACACATGAAGCTGTAGAACATCTGGCAAGCAGCTGTTTGGAGGTTGAAGAAAAATCCCCAGAATTTCCACAAGTTATCTAATAATTGACTCTATATGGGGGTTTCCTAAAATGGTGGTACCCCCAAATCATCCATTTTTATATGGTTTTCCATTATAAATATAAACCATCCATTTTGGGGTACCCCTATTTTTGGAAACCCCCATATATACACCCTGGTAAACTGACATAGCAATGGAAAATGGACCCTTTGAAGATGTATCTCCTATTAAAAATGGTGATGTTCCATTGCCATGTTAGTCGACTGGAGGGTAATGTCTATAATTTATAGGGTTAACATCATCATTATCTCCTTTTTCATCCAAAGAATCAGCAAAAGTGTTTCTTCCCTTTCAGGTGGTCCAGGCTCAACAACAACCCAAGTGTCCACAAATTTCGCCATCGTTTCGTTACAAACAAACGCCCTCGTTATGGAGAGATTTCACAGTGTGATGGCAGAGATTTCAATGCCGAAGGTGGTTATTAGTAATACCAAAACCACCATTTTTAATAGGAGACACATCTTCAAATGGTGGATTTCCCATTGCTATGTTAGTTTACCAGAGGGTAATCCTTTGAAACAAAAAACTTCACTCTTCTGGGAGGTAGTACGTGGTGCTGATTGACTGGTCATAAGCGTTGTCTGCAAGAACATCAAAAACCTGCCAGCAACCTAATAAGCTCAATCCAAGATCGAGGAACATCCCAAGTACACATGGTGAATAATAATAACAATAATAATAATAATACACTCTGGAAGATGGACGGCTGGAACCTACAAATCACCCATGTAGAAAGGAAAATGATCCAAACCAAACCTCCATGATTATGTGCAAAATGTTAATCTTCAGGGGTGTAATCATCATCATCATCATCATCATCATCATCATCATCATCATCATCATCATCATCATCATCATCATCATCTGATGCATGTTTAGCTTTTTGAACCCCATTGGAGCGATGAAAAACTTCCGCCAGGTCGACGGGCAAGCGCTGAGACATCCTGCAGAGGGTGACAAGTTTTGCTCAAATCCCAAGCTGGCGGATTAGAAAAAATATATTAATTTGATGTTAAACATATCCAATACATTATATCATATAATGTAACATGATGTAATATAATCACATTATCATAGATCTATGTTAAATCATTTTCAGTGGGAAAAAGTTTGAAAGGCCGAGTGTGCAACCCTGGCACTCTTGATATTTCAAAAATCCAGTGCTTGCACCGCTGATATGGAGAATACCCGTTTTGTTGTGCGGGGGGATTCTTGGTGCAGACTTCCAAAAATCCGCACCAAACCGTGCATGCTGGCTTTCAAATAAGAGATTTTAACCATTCTTCTTCCCGCAAAAAAATATTCACCACAACCCTTCAACTTCAACCCAGAGAAATTTGCTGGGGTTTTCTGGCCTCACTATCTACCGATCGTGAAATCGTGGGCCGTTAGATAAGGTCATCCCTCCCAAACAAGTTGTCTACCGTCGTATATTCCCACTCAACTCAACTCAGTCCAAAGAACAAACAACACAGCCCGCGTTATATGAATCCAGTGGACATTTGGGATGACATGTTGAAAAGGAAAAATTGTTGCCGTCTCTCAAACTGACCCCTTTCATAGATCTCAACTTTCACACTTTGACACACTTAGTTCATTGAAGTTTGCACCAATTGACATCATAAATCATCCCTGGAAATTGACATCAAAAAGCATAGTAAATTCCAAATCATTTCACCATCCCAGCCTGGTGCATGATTTGCTCCCTCAACAATCTAAAAAGATTTATCTTAAAATAACTTCTCTGGTTGGTGGTTTCAACCCATCTGAAAAAAATTAGTCAAAATAGGAATCTTCCCCAAATAGGGATGAAAATAAAAAATATTTGAAACCACCACCTAGTTATGAGTGCAACATCCACTCAGAATGCTAGAACTTGAAGGTGAAACGCTTAAACTTCGTTGGTGTCGTATTATGTAATCTTCCTGGTGCTCACTGCTCCTCGGTGGAAACACGCCATGTGCAAAGCTTTCAGCCAGCTTACCATTTGCACATATGCTGTACAGAAAAAACGATCTTGATAAATAAAGAATCTGGCTGACCTTATGTATAAAAAACTGAACTCAAAATAAAACAGTGATTACATAATTAATGGGATTAAGACTATCAATTCAATTTATATATAAACAATGGTAATCAACTACCAAGCTCAACTTTGGTTAATAAAACCTGTGGTTTTCTGCTGGTGTTTTTCCACGACGTGACCAATGCCTCCCCCTGAACCCCTTCGCAGTCCATGAGGCGAACTTCCGTGCTCGCGGTGACGACATCCCAGCACAGTAGCACTGGGGCAGGAGAGGTCACGTCGAATGCGTCATCCATTACTTGGAGGATCATCCCAGTTAGTAAGTGGTTAATAACCATGGATAGTAAGTCCCCTAAGTAGGCTTATTCCCATTCCAAATGGCCTAAATGGCTTATAAATAGGGGTTACTAACCACTTACTAAATGGGATGATCCTCCAAGTAAGGGATTTTGACCCTCCCTGAAACTAACAAACATAGGCCGATAAAAATAGGTGGAATTTCTAAAAGGAATCTCATCTTCCAACCCATTCATTTTCAGGGATCCATTCCCATACCATCCATGTATCATTAAATTTACCTACGTTTGGTTGATTTTTATGGTAAATGTAGGTGTTTGTACCATACGTGGATGATATGGCATTAAGGGATTTTAATGGATTTCAAACGCCCTAATTAAGGGACCAAGGGACAATACTGGTTCATAATCCCTTAGGTTTTGGCCTTATTTCCTGGGGTGGTGGTGGTATTGGGGCTGGGGTACACTCAGACTTGTGTTGCCATGGGATCCATGGGACTGGTATATTCACCTACTAATGTACCACAAAAAAATCGACCTTTCATCTAGGTAAATATACAATCGTCCCATGGATCCTTTGGGATATGACTCACAGGGGTATTGTGATGAATGTTCCGGGGTATGAATATCATGGTTGCATGCGTTCTGGACGGTTATGTACATGGGTGCTTGGAGAGGTATTGTATTTCACCAACGAAGAGCTTGTGATGAATGGTCTCCATCAAACATTGGTCTTACAAAAGGGTTGATTACCACATCACTTTAAGCCCAAACCATACAATCATACATATTGCAAACTCTCAGTTCATGACCGAACGGAACCTCCAAACAAGAGTGAATCAGTGAATAAATCATACAATTTTTCCCGCCTTGCATTTTTCCGAAATTTCAGGGGGAATCCTTCAAAACTAGTTCTTGGAGTGAGGTCATAATTGTGTCGCTGGACTGCACCCAGATACATTCCAGCTTTTGCTGATTGAAGATGTCAAATGGAGCGACTCATAACTAACGATATTAAGGTCATTTAATGTCTATTATGGTCTACGGTCAATGCAAGGATTACGCCAAAGCTCAAAGAAGAGGGAAAAGACATGCTGGTTTCTTCTCTACTTCGCTGCAGGTGGCTTCGACTCATGCGATGTAAATATATATATATACACTAATATCCTGTTTTCCTTCCTCAAGCCACTGTCTTTACTAACTCTTTCTCCCATAATCATGGTTCAGTGTTAAAATGGCTATATATTTGACAGCAAACTATGCAAATACACCCAGTTTACATTAATGACTGGAAGGTAGGTGTCAGGTGTCAGTTACCTTCACTAACCCCTCAAATCCCACACCACCACTGGGGTCGACTGGCTGGCAAGCAAAGAAGCCATACGCATGTGATGGTGGTGAAGATCAAGATCCACCTCGAACCACGACGGGAAAAAACCAACCATTTAACGTAACCCCCCTCCCGCACAAATGAGCCTTATTACACCCCGGAAAACTAACATGTCCCCTAAAAAGGGACTATTACAATAGGAAATACATCTTCCAACCATCATTTTTCAGGGGATATGTTAGTTTTCAGGGGGGTAAGGGTTGATTAATTTACTAAGCATTGCTTTCCCTGAATAAGGTTTTATTAAACTTTGACTTCGGGGGGCAAGGGGGGGGGGTACGTTAGGGAGGGGTTGGTTGATTAGACATACTAGAACGAGCTGGTTGAGTCAGCGGTTTCATTTGGTGGTCTCTAAGGAAGATTTTTTGGCAGGAATATGAAGATCCAATCTGAGGGATGAATTGAAGTTCAAAATTCAATGAACCCGAAATGGTGGTGCGTTTTTGTTTGGGTGAAAGGTTTCCCTTCTAAAGCTACCTATAGATTCTTTAGATCTGTTTCTCAATCCTTTTAGGAATTGTCCGTCCTGGCGTGTTGCTTCAATTCACGTTTGATAGGTTGATAGGCTCCATATAAAAAGTGAATCTGAAATAAAACCTGAAAGATATCGGTCAAACCCAAAATGGTGAAGATATCATACCATATTCAAAATCAACATATTAATATACTATTACTATGTATGTATATTATCAGGTCAAACTTAAAACATCATGGAAAAGATGGATGTCAATAAACAAGTACAAAAATACACCCCTGTAGATTACTATGGAACATAATCATGAATGTTTGGTTGAGATCATTTCCCCTTTCCAAATGGGTACCCTTTGCACGTTGCATTTTGGCATTCCTTTCATAGGCTCAACCGTTGTATGCAACTTTGTTGGATGTACAGGTCAGAAGTTACATCGTATTGGTTGGTTGATAGAGTTCCTTAGTAATGGCTTATATAGGAATAATCCCTCTTTTTGACCAAAGGTAGTATAACCACCAAGACAACCCTGATTTTTGGTATCACCTCTCATTTCAGTTTCAACAACGAGAACCATAAAATAAATATGTCTTGCAAGTGACCCAGTGGTGTGCGAACCAGTCTGTGAAATGTCCCATTGCAAATTCTTGGTGGGGTGACTAACAAAAACTCGGGTGTCATTTTGTATGAAATTACCTGAACAAATTGCGAACTTGAAACTCGAGTAAACCCCAAATGATGGGAAGCAAGATATTCCCAAGATACACTTAGGAACCAAAGGGGTTCCCCTTTATTATTCTGGCCGCCAAGTTCATCGATGTGAGATAATGTGGATTTCGATGGATTTTGCAATTCAAATTCATGCAAATCAAGAAAAATACAATATTATATATATATATATAACACTCAAGAGACTAAGGTGATTTTAGTTTGGATTTTGTTCGGATTCTGAATAGTTCTGCCGCAACCAGACTTCTAGGTGACTTTACTTTGAGTTTCTTAAAGGATACGTGGTTCAAAAATCCGGCGATCACCAGTTGAGGTTGGCAGTCTGACTCCCATCATTTACAAGGGTTTTTTTAACGTGTTTTTCTACATTTGAGGTGGTTAGCCAGATCTCTTCCATCATTGATCCTCCCAAAGGCCAACTGGAGATTCGGGGCATCGGACCCTTGGTACTCCGGATCGATGTCAGCCCTTGGCACGGCGATTACATCATAGAGGTCACAAGAAAAAAAACACCCAAAAGGGCGATTTCACCTGAGACTATTAGTTCCCCTCAATTTGCATATTAGTGAATCAACATATAATATAGTTCCCTTCTTAACTTCTTAATAACTTGCAATACTTATTAACTTGCGCATTAGTTCCCTTCAACTTGCTGTTGTGTCTTCACCTTCCAACCTGCAAGACAATCACATGTGTACTTTCTCCATCACCATTCAAATTTTGAATTCCCATCATCTTCATTCACCATTTTCATGATTCATCTCAAGGTGTCTTCTTTTTCAACTCTGTTTTTTCGCATCTCAAGCATCATCCCATTAGATTTTAGAAAAAAATCACCCTTTCCCCATGTCTTCATGGTTCCAATGGTTCCCCTCCAACGGAACGGTGTTTCTGTGGGTCGGCACTCATAATGCAAGACTTTCATCGGCAAAGGCTCCGTCTTCTCTGCCTCAATCAATGATGACTCCCGTGAATCAGTCAAGGATGGGCTCAACCAACAAGCAAACAAAAACATCCCAAAATCACCGTGATTTTCATGCAATGTTGTGTTTTTTAGTGTGAAATGATGGATTTTTGTTCAAACTCTAAACGATTCATATCTATTGAAACTTCAATGCTCAGATTTTTTGTTCAGGCGATAGTTGGGAGGATCGCTAACTCGGAACTGTTCCGCGTCGGAAATGCGTTTTTTTTTACGCATGATTTTTTACGTTGCCAAAAAATGCATGGAAAAAACATTGGATATTTCTGGTTTTCTATCATATTTCATAAGATTTGATTGTTGTTGTTTTTTTTGCTGGCGTTGTTGGGGCTTTTGTTGTGAGATCCCCTCCAAAACAACAGAAAAAACTCATTGGACATCTCAGTCTTGAAAGAAGAGATTGTTGACCCAGAAGAGATGGCCTCCATTTCGTCAACAAAATCCACTGCGTCGCTGATGGAAAGCCCCGGATTGTCTCGTGAGGGTAGTCGTCACCTTCGCAAGGCCACGAAGAAACGACCATTACGGGGTAAGCTTGGATGGCAAGGGTGAAGCAACCCTACAAATGGATACAAAAATGGTTTGTAACTAGGTTATAACTTATGAATTTATTGGGCTATAGTGGGGTTGTGACCTAGTCACCAATTCTCCTTTCAAACTTCCTGACACATCATAGATACAACCCAGTAGTATAGTCTTAGAGTGAGGCACTTAGCCATGAGAGTTTCAGGGCCTGCTCCTCCCCGAAAGCTACTCCCTACCAAGAAATATGGCCTTAGTAAAGCCTTGTTCAGGTTATCATGGTGGCTAAAAATCCCTTTATAAGGCCTTATAAATTCTTGGGGATGGGGTTGTATTGGGGGTTGGGCCCCTTGAATGCCCCTGATTATTTACAGAGTTTCATACATCTCATGTGGTGTTACACCGGATTTCTCTTAGGCAATTCTCTGTGAACTTGCCATCCCTCGAGGATGGCCCGAGAAGTAGGAAAATGAAGGAAGTTTCATGCATAACTTTATTCCCTCATTTTCCTACTTCTGGGGGTACTTAGATAACCCACCTAAACAAACTTGTAACCAGGGTTTACAATGAAAATGCGTGAATATAACGCAAATTGTATAGTGAGGAAATCGAATTGACAACTTTTGGGGGGAGAAAACACTCCAGCCAACCAACATGATTAGGTTTGTTGATAAACCTACTGTTGATATCTGTTGATGGCTGAAATCCCAAACAACCGCCTGGGATGTGTAAAACCCTGTAAATCATGGGAAATTTCCCAAAACAACTGGTTAGCCGGATTTCAGCCATCAACAGTAGGAAATACACCTTCTTTTTTCATCGCCTGAGGTCACAACCCTCCGGAATGTCCCAAAAAATCCACGAGATGGCCACAATCGGAGCGGCACTGGATACAGATGGGGTTGGTTTTTGTTGACGTGTTTTTTTCGTTCGTTGAATTTTCTTCCTTTTCCTTCAAGTCAATAAACAAAAAAAATGAAGCAAAGTGGAAGTCCTTGAAAACTTTTGGCTTCATGTTTTAAAAAAATGTGTGGTTTGCATTTTTCATACATATCATCTACAGTATATATGAGATATGACAGAATACATGATTATTATGTGTTGATATGCTTCACCTATCTCGATCCCAACATTAGTTCATCTTGCTAGCAGCTGTGGCGCTTGGCTTTGTTGTCTCACCCTAAGATCATGTTCTGTGCTATGCCTGAGCCAAATATCCACGAATTCGTACTATGCTGATCCTCAAGTGGTACAACTTGTATACATTAATTGGGCAATGAAAAAAACCAGTTTGTTTAGGGTATACAGAGCATTATACTACACAGTTAAATTGGAATTATAATAAACCAGTATACAAGGATCCCCATTAAACAACCACTATTATGGAAAGTGAGAGGTTTTTTTCCGTGGCTCAATTGTATATCTGGGTGCAAGCTCCACTTCCCTGGTTCCCCCGCCACCGCAAACATGTAGCACCAGTACTAGCACTAGTACTAGAAGCATTAGTATGAAGAGTATTGTAACGTACTAGTAGTCTAGAAGCGAAAAAAACCTATGGTACATACCTCAACTGCATTTCATTCCATAGAAAACACTGTTGGTTAATAGGGACCCTAAAAGTGGCTATAGCTTTTGTTGTCATTTATATACAGGAATCCCTACATAGCTGGGTAGGATTTGAGAACTTCGTCCCCTATACCAACTAACTAGCCAAGGTCTTTGTTTTATTGCTCAATCGGGACGGACCCCAGTCTTTTTTTGGCAAAACCCAATGGCGGCGCATCTGCCACACAGGCGACGGGGTTTCCCCGGCAGCTTCTGCGCATCTGCCAGTCCTTCAACAAAAAGATCAAAAACTTGGGGAAAAGATCCGAAACTTGGGGAAATTGTTGGAAGATGATTTTTTCCGTTTCCATTGGGTGATTTTCAGGTTGGTTGCACAGTTGCGCATGAATTTTCCACGGGAAAATGAACGGCCCTGAGCCTGAAAACTCTCACGAAAAAATCATCAAGGTTTGGAAGATTTTCAATCTTCCTTTTCAAACCAGGTGATTTTCGGGTGATTTTGCCGTCAACTTTCCAGAGTGTTTTTTCATTGGGATGCTCCCCCACCCACCAGGATTAGTACATTTTTGTTGGTGGGACATCCCAACAAAAACCTGACCTCGCCGGGTATAGTTTTTGATGTACGCACCAAACCCAAATCGGCCCGGGTTGAAGCCTCAAAGTCCAGCACCCACACGTCGTTGGCCTGGCAAAGATGGGGGCTTTTGGTTGGTTAAAAAAAAACGAAAATGAAGGAATGTCCCCTAAACACGGACTAGTTCAATAGGGAAATACATCTTCCAACCATCAATTTTCAAGGGATGTGTTAGTTTTCAAGGGGTGTAAATGTGATGATCCCTAGATACTATTGGTGGGTCAGAATGCGGCTAACCAGTTGAGGCTGGTAGTTTTTTCCAATGTTACAGGGTTTTATGCATCCAAAAGGTGGTTGTTTGGGATTTCTTCCATCAACAGTATCACGAATGAAATCTCCATGTGTACCACCTTTGGGTGATTTAAGTCAGGTTTGCTGCGCTTTTAAACAAATTCTGTTCCAACTAAGGGGGCTTTCATATTGCAAAGGTCCTTTAAAAGTCATTGGTAATTTCTTCTAGAAGTAGCCATTGAAATTATGGAGTTATATCAATCAAGGGTGGCTGCTTGCTACTTGCCATGTCCCCAGGATGTGGAGTTTGAGCATTTTGAGTCAATGAACAAAAAACATCTTCGATTTATGGAGGAATCGACTCCCCTTTAAAAAATCCATTCAAAATTTGAACAGTCCATGACATTCCCCCAAAAGCATATACCAACCAAAAAATAATTGCCCTCAAACTAAGTATCCAATCTACCCTTAGGATCCATGTATGATACCTACCTTTGGTTCATTTTTTATGGTAAATGTAGGCCAATATACCATACATGGATCCTATCAGTTAGGAAGGTTCTCAGGTTCTTCTATGATTCTGTTGATTTTACTAAGCGATATTAGAGTGGCTGTTTTTAGCCGCACCTGTGGAAAGTGCTGCTGCCCAGCCAGCGCAGCGAAGCGCTGGCTCTGTGTCCTGGAAAATGAACAATCATCAAAGAGCTGCCTGGAAAACACATCTCTTAATGAAGATGTACACCCCCCGAAAACTAACATGGACCCTGAAAAAGGCCCTTTGTCAGAAAGGAAAAGCATTTACAAAGAAAATCAATTTGTGGGTTCCAACATTCAAGTTTTATTTTTTTTCGTGTTGAAAAATGTGAAACGGATGCGTTGTTAATATTCTTAATGTTAACTTGGGAACTGCCCCCAAACTGCAAAACTTTTCCCGCACTTTTCGGTCCACTATTCGTGCTGTGTTCATCAACTGTTGTTGCGCATCAAGTTTTTACAAGAGTAACACTCCTGCTTAAAGGAGATGGTCATAAGAATCCCAAACAAAATGGTACACTGAAACGAACACTTTGCACCTCCAAGGAAGCCGCGAATAAAACAATCTGAATCTAAATTGAGAAAGAAGACAACATTTCGTCATTGTGGGCCGCAAAAGGAAATTTGTCATCTTCCAAGCGTCCATTTTTCAAGTGCTTTGGCTGGCTGCGTTTTGTTGAGGATGAATTCATTTAACGACTGGAATCCAAGTGTCCAGGATCACATATGTTAATAAACAATCATGAATGGTGAGTTTGGGGGGACCATATTTTATCACTCCAGCTGAAAGGTCTTTTTTGTTTGAATTGATCGGAGATGTTTAAAATGTATCTCAAATTTTGACAGATTCAAATGATCATTAACCGGGTGTCGAAGTCGAATGTACCCTAGACAACATGACTAAACCGTACGACATCAGCAAATTGACAAACCAATCAGAAAAAAAGAATATACACATTGACATTTGAAAAAAAAGGTGGTGATGTTGTCTTCTTAGATCCTCTTCATTTTAAATTCACATTTTTTGGGTAGGTAAGATTGAATATATGAGTGTTTCCAAAAATAGGGGTAACCCAAAATGGATGGTTCATAATGGAAAATCCTACCAAAAGGGATGATTTGGGGGGAAAAACAACCTATTTTCGGAAACATCCAACAGGCCACAGGTTTTTTGAAAAACCTGGATTTTTGAACCGAAGCGAAAGCTCCTGAACTTGGAAAGCCAATGGGCACCTCGGTCCGTTTGAAGCACACGAAAAAACACCCGTTGAATCACATGAAATCACCAGTGAAAAGGGTGAAAATTGTTGTGATTTTTGTTATTTCTGTTGGTGTTTCATCCTCAGAGTTCCAAGACTTGTTTTAATGGATATTGCAATCTATGTCTACTGTATAGAAGGTAATCTATATCCATCTACCCTCTGGTAAACTAACATAGCTGGCTGGAATATCCCCCATTTTTTTAAAGAGGATCCATACATCTTCGTTGCGGGTTCATGTTCCAGCCAGCTTATGCTAGATTCCCAGAGTGAGTGTACCGGTCAGTAACCTTTGATAACCGGCTTGAATTTACGGACTAATTGTATGCCTTGATTGTTTCAACCAGAGTTCTTCTAGTTGGTGTTTCTGTGTATAATGTAATCTATATGGGTGTTTCCTGAAATGGTGGTACCCCCAAAATACCCCAAAATGATCATTTTTAGTATGAAAACCCATGGTTGTTGGGGAAACCCACCATTTGAGGAAACCCCCATATCCATCCATATCCACATAACCCGTTTGTGTATTGCCACGACTTCGTCCTATCGACCCTGTCATGGAATTCATCTGTAGACCAAGGCACCTAGCGCCTCGAGCCTTGAGCTTTGACACCTCCGAGTTTTGGGATGATGCTTGGTTTGGGTCATACTGGTGGTTCAGAAATCCCAAACAACCAGGTGATATGGTAGTTTACTCCCCATTATTCATAAGGTTTTTTTACATCCAAAAGGTGGTTGGTGTTGGATTTCTGAATGAATCAACAGTAGCATTAAGTCATAGGTTGCATCTTAACCTCCCTGAAACTAATAGCGAGTTTACACCTGAAAATCAATATGTTGGAAGATGATCCTTTGCCTTTTGGGATGTCGTAGTGTCAGGGGGGCACTCACTTTAAAGGCTGTTAGTTTTGCGGGAGTGTATCGATCAGCTCATAGGTTCCCAACCCACCGGAAGGAAACCATCAGCTGATACCTTGGATCTATCACTGATAGACTGATAGTCATGAAAAGTCATTTAAATTCAGCAGTGCTGGATCCACCACCAAGATATACCATGACCATCTTTTGTTTGCTCCAATATATATATATATCCCAGTCCCTAAGTTGGCCCTAAACCTTCATAGGTTGCCACAGCAAAGGAATCCTGGGGTTGGGGAGTGCGTAGATCCAAGTTATAGGTTGACATTGGAAAATGTTGTTGGGAAATCGTGTGAAGGTATCCCTAGGCATCCCGGATCATAAAAAATGAATGTGCAGATTATTTATACCCGCTGTTACAGAATTTTGGCAACCCCCCCCAATCTATAATAATCATCTTATATCACTTGTAACTGTTGGGGGAGTTACGCTCTCACCTTGACCATGATGCAACTCATACGTGCGACGATCATCCTATCGTGAGGTGAGGTCTCATGGCACAATTCTGAGAGTCACAGGAATTGTCTGCCTAAAATCATTCCGAAACAATCAACATGTCATTAAAGATCGTTGAAATTTAATGAAAGACTGTAAAAGTTAAGCGGTGTCAATCCAATTGAAGAAAAAAACATCACATCGGATCATTTCCCCCAAGGTCCCAGGAAAAAGTAGAAACCACCACCATAGTAAAAGATGTACTCCCTGGAAGTTTAACATAAAGTCGGAAAGGATCGTCTTCCAACCAACATTTTTCAGCCGGTGCACCGACCTACGCCTCCCAACAAAAACATAACTCATCATTTGATGTCTCTCGCCTGTCGCGCAGCAGCCTTGAGAGCTTGTTGATACGCCTCCGGTGAAAAAAATGTGGCACAGTTAGATGTGGCTATTAAAACGTACAGTTACCCTGAGAGAAATAAAAGGGACACCATGATCAGGATGATGGTAGTGTCAGCCCTAAAAGTTATTCCAGTCCGTTTTTAAAAGCCCCAAAAAAAAACTAATGATAAAAACAAACCAACAGAGACTAATCGTACCTAATTGTTACACCCCCGAAAACAAACATGGAATCTGAAAATACCCCCTTTGGAAAAGGAGAAGCATCTACAAACAACCAATTTTTTCACCAAAGATTTCAGGTACCTAAAATGGAGGTACTAACCTGATATAAGCTGTATGTAAGGCTTATGTAAGGGAAACCCACCCCCAAAATAGCCTTATAAGGTTCAGAACCTCCATTTTAGGTACCTGAAATTCTTGGTGATTTTTTGGGTTCCCACTATTCAAATCTATTGGAAAGTCGATCAGAAAAGGTTGATTTTAATGCTTAGGCTTCAGGATCCCGACCGCTAGATGTGGATGTTTTATCTTCATCAAGGTGTGTCAACTCTGAAATTTGCAGGGGTGATGATAGTACTGTACTTCAAAAGGATACTTTTTTAAAAAATGACCAAGCATTTTTCCAACAAACTCTTGTTTGAAATCATTTTTGAGTCAACATCTGATCATCGGATTTTTTCACGTGTCTAACGTGCAAACACTCCGTGTGAAAACCCACATGCCTTCACCATCCCTTGATCTAGAAAGAGCTCAGGGTCCAATTTCCGTGCTGTAGGCTGCGCCATCGGTGCGGTTTCCGTCAAGTTTGTAGCGAATGGAAAAGGTGGGGTCATTTCCAGCTGAAAAACCTACTGTGAATGTCAAGTTGGGGGGGTGGGGTGGTATCTAGCCATGCAAGTTCACATCAAAAATTGGTGTTTTATTTACACCAATGAATCTTACTTTAGGATGGAATTTATGGAATGTCTCATTGGATATCCCAAAAAAAGCATTCTGTGTAAAATTGGATGGAAAATTTTAGGATTCTATTGGTACCAAATTAGATGCCAATTCTACCTATGGCGCTTATCGATTTCGTAAAGAAAAGCTCTTCTAGCCTTATCATCAGTTCACCTACCCTCCAGTAAACTAACATGGCAATAGAAATCAACCTTTTTCCAATAGGAAATACAATAGATCTACAAATGTTGGTGGTTTTTCCATTTTTTATCTTAGATCACCGGAGTCCCAATAGATGTTTGCAAACTTTCGAAATGCCTCTTCATATTGTCAGATTTTTCTTTCCCAAGGTGGAGTTACATTCAAAACCGACGGAAGTTGTAAGGCCTTGGTTCTAACTTACAAGTTCCCTGAAACGCGTCAACATGGAGAGTCTTTTCCCTGCTATCCCCGAGAAGAAAAATTCAGAAAGGATCTTCTCGGGTCGTTAAGCAATGACAGTTTCCTTGAGCTCTCTTCAACAAAAAAAACTTGGTTATACTACGGACATAAATGCATCTAGCATCAGTTGATACATCAAATATCCTATAAATTACCATGGTGTTTTTCTCAGCATCTTAGCCTCGATTGACCTGGATTGGAAGGCCAGATTTGAAATCATAAACTTTATTCATACGCGCCTCCCGGAACATACCCCAGAATCTTCATTTGGAGTTGAAGGCATATCTTTCTTTTTCGGGATTTCAAAGGAAGTCTGAGGTTATTCATGTTCGGCTTCTGTTGGCAAAAATCCGCGATTTGCTTATTGCCTCAAGATATGGTATGTTCCTCCAACTCCAGTGCGCCATTTCCTACCCAAACTTGAATCATTTCCCAGGGGTACACCCCTGAAAACTAACATGTCCCCTAAAAAGGGACTATTTTAGTAGGGAATACATCTTCCAACCATTGACTTTCAGGGGACATGTTGGTTTTCAGGGGGGTAATTCTTTTAGACCCTCACGAATGTTGTGCGAAATACCAGAAATCCCATTGAAATCTAAAACCCCATGGAGCGACTGGGTGTTTTGGTTTTCAAGACGGGCGAGAATCAGAACTCATGATACCCATTCTATCCCTGGGATAGAGGGAGTTGGTATCCTTGGAAAAAAAACATAATTCATATGTATAATCCCTGGAATAATTTCAACATGGAGGTTAGTATAATCCCAACGCAGTATCCATAAGCCCCTGTCTGTTTCCAGTAGGAGGGTGCCACAGGTGAGTAGTAAATTGCTACTCACATGGGAGCCCCTTCATTGAACAGACAGGGGTGTCGATATTAATCCGAACTTTACAGAATCCCTACAATCATCCCTATCATAATTCCTACCACAATTGTCACAATCCCTGTAGTATTTCCAATAAAACTCCCAAAAAATAGTGCTTTCTTTTTCAGGATTTCATTCCTTTTGCATGAAATCCATTGAAAAATATTGGTCAACTTGGATCATTTCCCCAAATTTCGAGGCGAAAAATTAAAACATATGCTTGAAACCACCACCTAGCTACTTTGCATGTTTCAAAAACCATCTGGTCGGACCTTGAAGAAGGGTTTCTCGAAGAGCTTCGCCAAAGTAGAGACCGATGGTAACTGGGTTTCGCTGGAGACCAAGAAAATGTGACGTGATGGCTGTTTGGTGCTAAACCTCTTGATTTTCCCATAGTGATTTGCTCATGTGCATATGGAAAGGTAAAAAAACATGTAGATCCATGTAGATATTTCTGAGAAACCGAAAGTCTTGCCAACTATGTGAATGATTTGAAGACAAGTAGGTTTTTTCCATCAACAAAACGTCTGAGTCACTCCTGCAATGAGCTCTGGCAACACAGGTGATGTTGTGACATAAATCATGAAATCCTGAATGTCTCATAGAAAGCAACAAAAAAAGATCGAAAAAGTAATGGCATATGAAACAATCCTAGATACTAAGGTAGTACCATCGGATTATGTATAGCAGACTCAATCAACTTGGATATCTTTAGATCGCTACTACTCCTCGTCAAGTATAACCTTTTAGTTTCCTTGTTCTCCACTGCCAAAACCCCTGTGTTCCCCGGGTGTGAGGAACATGATGGCGAAAGAGAAGCTGAATCTCCCATAAAGAGCTTCTGGCAACCTGGCGATTCAAAACAATCAGCTTTGACATACGAAATGACATTTGGACCAGTTTCACAACAAAAAAATGTATCTTGTTTCAGCTTTAAAAAAAAGGGGGAAGCTAAGAAAAAGTTGACACATCTGACAATCTGACGGTAAATGGGGCAATGATTTGGAAATTCATCTGGGCTAGTCACTCAGCTTTTTCCACATTTCACCCTAAACCTTCCAAAAATCTCAGAAGAACATGATGTTGAAAAACCATGACGACAAAACTGAAACGCCGCTCGAAAACAATGACGTCATTCTTCAAGAATTGTTATTTGATAATAGGCGCCCCCCAGTGTTCTCCTATGCATTGCCATGTTCCTGTTCCATTCGGAAACATCTACTGTTATGGTGGATGTTCCATTGCTATGTTACACTGTTACACTCACAAAACACCAACCACTGGAACAAGACCACGGAAGTTTGAATACAGAACATGTGCTGAATCCTCAGGGTGGTGATTTTTCGGTAGAACAGCCATGATTTTGTTTCACGGGGAAGTACAGGAGGTTTGTATACACCCGTGATTTTTCTTTACTTCAAATGAGTTTATCAGTTTATCTTTTCCAAATCATCATCTCTGGTATCTCTTCGTTCAACTTCTGGCGTGTACAGTATATAATCCCCTCAAGTGACAATTCAAAACCAGCAAGGTGAAAATAGTTCACTGCGAGCCTGACTCACCACAGAACCGCAGCTTTCGTCATTGTTTCATATCTCTTTTCAAAAAAAAACAAAATGACAACTCCCTAAGAATCCAGACCCCTCCCAATAGGATTGATGGTCGAAACATCCCATCCACAGGTCAGATGATTGGATCGGGGAAATCCCGAAATCTTAGGACATGCCGATCAGATCCTTAGGGACTTAAACAACTTGATTTGCTTCAGTGGTTTCAACCCATCTGAAAAATATGCTCGTCAAATTGGATTCCATTTCCCCCAAATTTTAGGGTGAATTTTTTTTTAAAAAATATGTGAAACCACCACCCAGAAAAAGGACAACCCTCAAAATTACCATACATTTCTATTGTTGGATTCCCCCCCCAAATGGGTTCCATTTAATGACCCCAAAAAAAATGATTGGCTCATCCCCCCCAAAAAAATGACTGCAAACCTCACAAACCTTCTGGGGTTGCCAAGTTGCCAAGTTGCCATTCACCATCCGAAAAAAACACCCACAAACACCGCCTGCTCGCTGGCTTCCAAAAGGTTGGCATCTAAGTCAAAGGGATCCTCCAAAGGAATCGAAGCGCTGTTGTTTAACGTTGGAAGTTGTTGAAGGTTTTGACAGGTCTATCAGATGTGTGGCTGCATTGCGAACAGGGAGGGGATGGGAATGATGTTTTTCCGCAACATTGGTCAAAAAAAACTATATTGACATATCATTGAAGAACACAATGAGAGACCTTACAGTATGCCACCAATAGGCATACTTGGATGAGTTGTTTGGTGCTTGCGGCTTGGTTGGCAAGCACAATATGCAAAACCGTCTTTCCATTCATCATTGTTAGATTGTTCCTTGGTTGCACAACAGTTTTTCTGAATTCATGGCCTGTTACACCACTCCTGACATGCTGAGAATCGCTGTTCACTCCCGTTTTGCGGGGAAAACCAAGAAGCCCAGCCTTCTGCACTGATGCACCTGGTGAAGCAACTTGTGAAACTCGTTACAAATTTGTGTGGAATATCTGGTGTGCATGTTTGTTCGAACAAAAAAAACATGTTTTTTTTTGAATACAAAACAGAGTGCCCATACATCTGGGTGAATTGACATTTTGGGCAGTCGAGTGAGGTTGCTATAGTTCATCAAGTATAGTTTTGGTGAATGATATTCAAGGAATGGAGTACATTAACTCAAAAACATGCGTTTGACCATAAAACAGTATCTTCATTCCCAGCATTCATTTTGAAATGCTACTGGTCAAGAAGCCCTCGCAGGCTGGCCAAGTGGATACATTCACCGTAGGGGACACAACCCTCAGTGCAGTGCCTTCTCCATCGACTGGCTTGTGTAGCAAAGCGCTACATCGACTGTGATTCCTGGTGGCACATGGCTTTGAACGTGTATTTGACCAAAGTCACTATGTCAAGGATTCTATGTCAATGATATCCTCCCTGAAAATCCCTGAAACTAACACAACACAGATGGCCAAAAAAAATAGGCCATCTCACGAGGACATTTCATCTTCCAACCATTGAATTTCAGGCGCTCTTTTTGTTTCAGGGAGTGTAGATCAACGCAAGATTTGCCATTCATCTTGCAACATCATGCATGGCAAGAGCCTGGGTCAAAGTGGTAAAAACTGTGCCAATCACAGGCCTGAAACCGGTCAAAGAGGCCAGCCCAGTCATTGCGGAAACATCGGCGGGCCCCATAAACGAGACATCAAAAGTCCAAGGACCTTGGAAGTCATTGAAATATTGCTAAAACCAGGTTTTTCTCTGAGCTCCCATTTCAGATGGGATTTCCATTTTGATTCAGATTTTGGTAGGGGTTCCCATCCCTAGAGAAGTTTTTTAGTTCAACCATTCAGCCGCTTCAGAAATTGATGGGTTGCCAGCCACCAATCGTGATCTTCCAATGTCATTAGAGCAGCCGTCTTTGATGTCAAAGTTATAAAACACTCCCAAGCACTAAAATGTCACGAACCCCCCCCAAAAAAAATGAAGTTTTGGAAGATATACAGTAATAATGTTCCTTTTCCAAGGGAGGTAAATAAAATAATAAAATGTTCAGGTTCCAGTTGTTTTCGTTGTATTTTTTGGGAAAAAACACTGCTGCAACTGCTCTCAACCCATTGTCGTCCTTTGAATCAACCCATAGGCCACGGCCAAAAGCCACATAATGGTCCCAGGCCTCAGCGAAACCTTCCCAACAACTGCACGTTTTACGGGGTGCCGGGGTCGATGTTTCAAGCCGCTTGTTTCTGGTTCCCATAAAATGGTGGGATCGGTGATATATGATCATCCAAGTGGCAATATATACACATATACCACTTAGATACCACTTGTAGTCCTTGCCAAATGGGTGATTATATAATATATATGCTACCTACCACCTATTAGGGGAACTAGAAACAACTATTGAATGTTTAAGCCCCATGTTTTTAGTTGACGATTTCTTTCACTGTTGTCACGAGACAGTCACTTGGGTTAAACAAACATAACTTGTATATGTAACTGCAGCAGGTGGGAACCTGAACGCCAAGAGCAGAAAATATGAATGAATACAGTGCATAGTTCTCTATTACATATTTTCATATTTACGTGTATATACACATATATATATATATACTACTAGTAGTTGGCGGTTGAACCAACCCCTTTGAAAAATATGCTCGTCAAAATGGGTTCATCTTCCCCCAAATTTCGGGGTGAAGATTCCAAAAAATATGTGAGTTGCCACCACCGAGTGCATGTATATATATATATATTTATATATATCACTACTTGAATAGTAAATGGCACAGTCCCTACATATTGGTTCATAAAGACCCTTTACTAATCTATCTTTTAGTATCTGATCCGTGCCATCTATTTTGACCTTCAGGTATATATATACTGGGTATCCAGCTGGTAGCCTCTCCTGTCTGAAACCCCGGACTCGCTGCAAAGGATGGCGACTCGGATGCCTTGTCTGTGGTGGAACCATCAAAAAAAAACGTTGCTGTTGTGTTAGACTAGTATGATATAATGTAAAATATTATGACTTATATTTTGATGTGAGAAGTTATAGTAGATTATGATTATATACTTTATAATGTTGTAATATGTTTTTCTATAGTATGCTAGTATCATACTTTGGTAATACTAGTACTAGTATTGCCAGAACTAGTATTACTCGTACTATAGCACTATTCATAGTATTACCAAATGCTGTAGTACTACTACCACCCACCAAGACCACAGCCCAAATGGGAAGGTTTCGTGCCCATTGGGTAGGTGGGAGGCGACCACATGAGAGATACCAGGAGTAGAAACAAAAAAATATTGCATTTTTAGAAGACTAAACACACGAACAAATCCTTAAATTGATCCAAATGGACTACAGGCATCAAGTCAAGAATAAAGTTGGGCCAAGTAGCCACCAGTATCCAAAAAGCCAGTGTGTTCAAAAAATAACCTTGACCCCAGCTCTAGTGGGGCGACCTTTCAGACGGACAATCTGATCAATACAAGCTAGCCACATTTCTTAGCGAAGGCTGCCGCAAAACGAGCAGGCCTGAGTCAAGGGGGATATGGGTACATGATTGTAAGAGTTAGATCAGGTGCAGATCCGTGATAGTTCCTCTAATAGGGGATTCGGAGACTCCCACTCAGCCATTGGTTAAACAGCAACCTAAAAAAAAATGTACCACCATGTACTGTACCTACTTGGTCCCACATGTTTGTGGGCAATGTGGGGAAAGCTGGGGAACAACTCTAGTTAGGATACTCTTTTAAGGATCCCCACCAGGAGGCATTGATAAAAGGGTAAACCCTGTTGGACTCCAATTACAGTGAATGTTCTGGTCAGTTCCCAGTTTCTATATATATATATATGTGATAATCATGTTATATCCAACATATTGAAGTAGCATTTAGTTCCCCCTGACTGTATATAGTCTGCCAAATTTCCCATCATATCTACAACAGCTACAGTCAACGAAGCACGTTCCAAAATGAAGCATGGATGGATGAAACTGGGAGAAAAGATTGACGTGATGAGGATGAAATGCTAAATAAGCACAATGTATGGTTACCCTCCCTGAAACGAACATTTTCGCCTCTGAAGAAAGGCCAGGCCCCAAAAGGATGGGATTGTCTTCCAACCATCCATTTTCAGTTGCTATGTTAGTTTCAGGGAGGGTAATTGATGAGACTTAAATGCAACTTGGGTGTGTGTGTGTGTGTGTGTGTTAGATATCTATGTATATGCTGCGCTACTAATATATTATATACTCCAAATGATCGCCTGCTGTCTATAAATGGCAGACATGTTGTGTACAAACTTCACATCTAGGATAATAAACTCACCACTTCTTAGGGTGTCTTAGTACAATCAAATTGTCTTGACACCATCTTGGAACTTCCTTGAAACTATCTTGAAACCACAATTGAAACTACCTGAGTCTACAAAGAACCATGTGGCTCTCGCACTTTGAAGCCGAACAAAATGGATACACCCCTGAAGATTAACATGGAACATAATCATGGAGGTTTGGAAGATCATTTTCCCTTCCAAATCGGTGAGTTGTAGGTTCCAGCCCTTAATCTTCAGGGGTGTACCCATACGGTGGATTTGACACCGGTCACCGTAGGAGATCTTGGGTCCCCCTTTCAGCAATGCACTCGTGAGAGCTGCCGCCTGAACGCGGGGAAAACGACCCATGACAACTACCCCCAATTTATCAAGTTTCAGGAATCTTGGCTGTTGGCTTCCTGGGATAATACTGGGGGTTAAAGTATCAGTATTTCATGCTTTCAAAAGAAAAAAACCGTCAAACATCTCCTTGAAAGCATGGGAAATGCCCCAGTAAAACACTATTTATCTCCAAATCTTCATCTCAATGAACTAGGGAACCCGGACGGCCAGTCTCTGAAAGCGCGCACGGCCTAAGGCTGCTTCATGGCACACTTCTGCACACCATTGAACCACCCTCCAGTTGAAACGACATGTTAGGAACAGGATAAAAATAGATACACCCCCGAAATTTAACATCGAACCTGAAAAGAAGTCCCCAGAAAAAGGAAGTTCCTCCTGGAAAAACCATCATTTTCAGATTCCATGAAAAAATGATTTCGGGGGAGTGGCACCTTGATTGTATGAAGCTTGAAACTCATATCTGACCTACAAGTAGCACTAGAATGCCATCCTTCGGGGGAAGGGAGAAGCCCCTACGAACAGGGTGGACCCTGTAAGGCTCTATTGAGGGGAAATAGATGAAAATGGTGGTTTGTTTAATATGACTATCTTTGAAACTCTTATTTCTGCGCTGAGAGGTTTTGGATGTTTATGTAAAATCCAGCAGCCCCGAAATCCCGCTCCAAAGAGGCCAAAAAGAGATACACAGTACAATTTTAGACACTTGGAGGCCTTTAGGTACAGGAAATCTGAACTTTCTGTAAAGGATTTCTCAGCATTTGAGATCTTTCCCAGCGTAGAAAAACTCTGTAAAAACTGCTGTGCAAAAACAAAGGAGAAAAAAAAGGCAATCCTGTGAAGTTTAATAAAGTTATGTCCTTATTTCCTACCATTGATGGAACATAAAAAATGACCTAAAAGACCTGTCCCATCCATGTTTATTAAAGTGGTTCGTGCAGATGAAGGACAAGAACTCACCCTGCTGTGTCCCAGTGCCATCCATTGATTGCAGGTGAATTATTCAATGTGGAAAGTGAAGGCTAAGAGGGATCAATGCCATTTTCCTGCAAATCTGTGACTTGGAGGAATAAATAGATAGCCTATGATCAACTAATGGTAAATTGGTGGTGTGGATTCCTGGGATCCACTTATGAAAGGGAACCCAAACCACCAATTTACCATTTGTTGACATGATTGTAATCAAACAAAATCAAAATCGATAGTTGGAACTTGGAACTACAGGTGACCATGGTCCTTCTACCCTGTGATTTGGAAGATTCTGGGGCTCTTTAGCTCCCCAATTAGTAGGAAATGAATCACCCCTAGCTCCTTAGCTCCCCCAATATCACAGCCTATCTTTTTTCCGGCATTCAAATTCAACAAAGATTTCATATACGCTGGTACTCAGCACTAAGGACACACTCCCCAGGTGCCCACACGTTTCAGCCGAAATGTTGCTGGCCGCAAAAGGCTGTAAAGCTGTGAGTAGAATCTCAGAGGCCAAAAAAAACATCTTCAAGTGCATCCAGTTTGGCGTGATTTCGTGAAATTTAGCATTATTGCCATTTTGCCAAAATTGGTGAACTTCTATCTTTCACCAAAACCTGGACTGCCCCCCAAATAACGGCCATGTTGTTAGGCTGAATTTGTCAAGAAACAACCAGATTCTCGGCTGTTTCGGTTTTCCCAAGGTGTCGGCTCTCCACAGGAGGAAGATAAAGTCTCAGGGTCTCCCAAGCCATAGCGTGTGAGCCTGAAGGCTTCCGGGGCTTACACCCTGGAAAACTAACATGTCCCCTAAAAAGGGACTATTTCAATAGGAAATACATCTTCCAACCATCATTTTTCAGGGGCTATGTTAGTTTTCAGGGGCTTAGGCTTCAACGGTTTAAACAGGCTTTACTGAAGATAGAGATACTGTTGGATGGTTCAGAAATCCCATTTTTTCAACCACCGTCTGGATGTAAAAAAAAACTGTCAATAATGGGATAAACTACCAACCTTAACAGGTGATCACCGGATCCTTCCATCAACAGTACCTTTCATTTCGAGTGTTTGGATGACATAAGATGAGGGTGAATCAAGCTACTGAAGCTACTTAAGTTGATCGAACTACAAGAATCTTAAGTACCTAAGATCAACTTCCTTTCATTTCAATCTTGTTTGTCTCACTGAGATCGGCACAACAAAAGGAGACCACTCAAAGCCAACACGGAGAGCTCTAAAGATCCTGACATCGCACTTGATGGTTCTTCAATGTTGGTCCCCCCTAGGTCCATGTGCTCCATTCCCATAAAACCTGGCTCGGCGCTGACATGACCTCAAGACCATTGAAGTCTTTACATCTAGACATCCAAACATATCAACTGACAAGATCTTTGGGGTAGTAACAAAGAAAATGGTCTAACATGTACCTGTGTGAAATTCATCCAACTCCATCACATCGTAAGTCTATTAGTACAGGACACCATCAAACATTAAAACACTCTGGTAAAAAAAGAAACCTGGATTTTTTTTCCACCCCAAAATTTTTGATCCCAGGGTTTTTCTAGCTGGCGGTTTCAAACCCTTTCAAAAATATGCTCGTCAAATTGGATCACTTCCCCAGGTAGGGTTGAAAATAAAGAATATTTGAGTTGCCACCTCCTCTAGTTGTTGGTTTCAACCCCTTTGAAAAATATTAGGCAAATAGGGCTGAAAATAAAAAATATTTGAAACCACCACCCAGGCCCAGTCCTAGTTTTTTGTTTGGAAATCCCTTTCTTTTGAGATGAAAAAAAAACATCCCCCGCCCCACTTCCGGCCACTGTCGAGAAGTCCGGTGCACCTGCCTGCATTGAAGGCTCGAAGGTAAAAGTCTGCCACCATCAGTGGCCGACCTGAGGTATGGACCCACCCCGAGATATGACAAACCAAACGGAACCGGCAAAAAAAAACAGCCAGCTACACTTCCTGAATCGAACAAAAATTCGCCCCTGAAAAAAAAACCGACCAAAGGATCATCTTCTGACTTGTAAAACCATCCATTTTCAGGTGCGAAAATGTTAGTTTCAGGGAGGGTAATGGCTAATTGGTGGATTCTAATCGGGATACCCCTAAGTAACAATCCTTCATAAGGGGATCCCACGAATCCAAACCACCAACCCCAACCACCAATTAACAATTAGCTGAAACAGCAGCAACTTCGAAAAAATTGATGAAGGACCGAAAAAAACAAAACTTCTGAGAAAACCTAAACCTCAGGCGGTATGTGTTTGGAACGCTGCGGCTATCAAACTCTTGTTTTGGCCAATGAAGAGGCTCAAAACGGATCATTATGCTTGTTGCAAGGATTTGCGAGGGTGCCAGGAATGTAAAAAAAAGTCCATTTAGGCTCCAAGCCAAGAAATGAGACAACACAACACACAAACCTATTCTAACAGTTCATGACTTTGGGGTTGGAACAAGCCATTTTTTTCATATGCCCGTTTCCAGAGTCAACATTTGAGATATATATATATATATCTTCAGTCACCTTTCACCTTCAAACTGCCTGATGTGTTTTTTTCCAATTCGTTGAGATGTTGCTTCAAACTCACACCTTCGTCCGCTGAGTTTCCGGAGCTCATATGTGGGATGACTTTGGTAGGTAACAACTGAAGCCTTGGGTCGAGTTCGTGGCGTGAGGGCTTCACAGGAGTTTCAACCTGGATACGTGTTTTTTTTAAACAAAAATAAAGCCTGAAGTTTTTCATGTGGGAAAATATGGGAAAATGACCCAAATTGTTTCAAGAGGTAATACGAGCGCCCAGTATCTCTTCAAATGGTGGATTTTCCATCTTGCCATGTTACTTTTTTGGGATCCATCATGCATATGTCAACTCCAGAAAGCTTGCTAATTGTTGCTGAGTAAAGGGCATTTTGAGATTTGATACGAGGATTCAAGGGTCCCTAAATGAAATGGGGCCCCCCATCATTCGGAAAAAATTGCCAAGACATACCAAACAATCCAAAATTGCTGCTTGAAGTATGGAATGTGAGTAACACAATCAATTAAAATTGCTTGATTCCAGGAACTCTGCTAGACTAATGACTTTACCAGCCTCTTCCCCTTAGATGGAAAAAAATATTGAAATCTTTGGGAAAATTCAGCTATAAAGTACATTTTGCTTAGATTGTGACTGGCCAGAATAGTTGAAAAAAGATCCGCGAAAAATAACAAAACCACATTGGAAACACATGCATGTTGAAGATGTTAGAAGTAGTTTAAGTGACTTGTGCATTCTGCTTAAACATTTCACAAAACAAATAATTAAAGAAAGCAAACAAGACCACCAAGCCCTTCTTGGCAACACTACAGAGGTGTGCACTGCGCTAAGGGCACCCTTAGTCCAAGCCTGAATCTTTTTTTGGGTCGATCAACGGAGGCTGTTGGGTGACTCTGAAGGTTCTTCTGCTACTAGGTGCTTAGTGCCATGAGGTAAAATATATCAAAAGGTAGTATATAAGTGGTATATACTGCCAATTGGCTAATAACATATATGATACCTACCACTTTTGTTCCAGAACCAAAGAAATCCATTGATATCCTGGTGCCAATCAAATGAACATGATGTATATATATATATGTAAAGAAAAAATATAAGATAATGATAGATAATGTAATTGTATGCAGTGATGCAGTGCTTTTTGAGGGTGTATAAACCCGCAGTTCCTCGTGTGGATAGTTTTGACGATTGTAGCTACGAAGACTCACAGCTAAGGGCCTCTGCAAATTGAATCTCAAGGTATCAAACTTGAAATAATGTCTTAATGTCTGTCAGAATCTCATTGTTATACAAGCTTCCAGTCTTATAAGATTCAGTCGAAATCTAGAGTATTACAAGTGAATATCTCATAATCTTACTTGAATCTTATAAGTTTGGGCCAAATTTCCTCATCCTAAGTACAATATTTCACCAACCTTGTGTATATCAGACACTGAAACTCATCACAGGTGTCCCATGAAGTCAACTTTCATGAACCTGGATTTCCCGGAAGTAAGGAATATTTCTTGGAGCTACCCGTCCCAGCCAGTACAAGTGGAAAGTGAAGCTTCAAAACGGGGGGGGGGTTGCTACAGTACTAAAGATGTAATTGTAATAACCCTGGTGGTGACTGTTACTGGGTGGCTGGGGTGAACCCAATATATTTTCTTAACAAAGTACCATTTGGGGTGACATCACATGGGTTGTATGAATTCACCCAGTTCAACTGGAGAAACTCCCGGAAACTGCCTGTTCTGCCGGTGTTTTTTCCACTCAGCGCTTTATCCTTTTTTGTTCACTCTAATTTGGGGCAGAAAATCATCATCAATTTATGATCCCAAATTTCTTCTCACCTACGAGATTTTCCTGAAACAAATTGAAAGAAGTGGATATACAGTCCCTGAAACTAGTAACACATAGCAACTGAAAAATGGTGATTGGGAGACGATCCTTTCCCTTCAGGAAGGCCTATCTTTACGGGCGTTTTGTTGGTTTTAGGGAGGGCATGTCCCCTTCCTCTTCGCAGCCTCTTTTTTAAGAGGGGCCTTTTAAATCCTGTCACCCAGCCCCTCAAAAAGGCCATGCAAAATTGGCATGGCATTTGCTACAAATCAAATTCTCATCTCAACCAGGTCCATCAAACTCACCGGTGGTGTCTGTCTTTTCCATGGTTGAGTTTCCCGGCAACTTCAACCAAGCTTCTTGAAAAACAGCTTTGTAATCTTTCCGGAATCGAGTCACCGACCTCTGAGACGAGTTTTCGTTGAAAGTCAGCCAGGCTGAAGCTGAAGAGCTGAAAATTTTCATGACGTCTTCCGCCGTTTCTTTGGGGTTTTCGTTAGTTCGATGCGTGAAAAAAACACATTCAGGTGATACGTGTTTTAATGGTTGTTTAACGGATATCAACATGAATTCAACATGATTTTGCTGAGAAACTTTGTCCATCAACAGAATTGAGCTGTGTGGATGGAATGATGGGATGGTAAAAGTTGACTAATGTGACCTTTACCTGACTGAACGTGGTGGATTTGAGATCGCTACAATTCATATGATTCATGTGGCAATCCTTAGATCATCTGGCCAAATCATATGATTTTGTACATCGTGATTTGGTGCGTGAGTGTGTTCCGTGAAATATTGTAGGTTGCAGGCTAGAAAGACCTAGGTAGGTGATCACACCGCTTCTGGTCTGGTTGATCAGGCAAAACAAATTGATTGCCCTCCTGGGAACTAACATATTCCATCCCAAGGCACTTTTGAGTCGATGATTTTCCTTTTCCCATGGTGGGATATGTGTTCGTTTCCTGGAGGGTATATCTTATAGGATGAAATAATCTGGTTCACACATATTATTGATCCTAAGTTCCAGGGAGAACCAAAGCAGAGATGGTCAAAGTTTATCTCAACTGAAGGAAAACAACTTTAAAAAACATGGAAACGCAAGATCGTAGCTCAACAGTTCATACAGCTGGATAACGGTGAATGTAGGTGAATCTCAAATTCTTCAAAACCCTTAGATACCTCCCCGAAAAAAACTCGCATGGAACCTGAAAATAGAAGAGATGCAATGTTTTAATTGTAAACTGTTAACCCATCATCTTCAAGTTCCATTTGTTCCAATTTTCGGGGGGCCCGTTGTTCTCAAATTGGATTCCAGAATACACAATCTCTCAGTCACCTGGAAGTCGGTAGCCAAACTTCACCCGTTTCTTCTTCCTGGCAGGGAAAATGCTGGTACCCTTAGGATGGAGGGCCCCTAGCTGTTTAACCCTTCAAAGCCCTTTGAAATAGGGGATATACCCAATAAATACCCACTAGATAAGGTGTATAGGGGGTTGATGATTAAGGGTACCATCCCGAGGGTACCACCATTTTCCCTATGAAGCAAAGAAGTGGTGAAGTTTGGTTTCATGTGCAGCACCTTTGGACAAGGCACATCTTTTCGATCTATCTGAGTAAATTTCAATCATTCGCCAAGCTGGATTCTCCTGAATTACACGGGGGATTCCCCGATTCCCCAACCTAACACCTTTTGGGACGTCACACATGATCTCACTATACTTCAGATAGACATTATGAGCTACGAATAAAAACAGAAATGATGTTTGATACTGTGGATGGTTCAGAAATCCGGCGATCACCAGTTGAGCTTGGTAGTTTATCCCATTATTTACAAGGCTTTATGCATCCCAGGTGGTTGTTTGGGATTTCTTCCATCATCAGCAGTGTTCAACTTCCAACCAGTTTGCTCACCTGCTCATCACGATTTGCACCACCCACTTTTAGCTATCTATCCTATAATCAAAATATCATACGTGTAAGTGTAGTACATATATGTGAATATATATACCTACATTTCTCGTGAAAAATTCGCCAAATGTCGGTTGAAAAGAATATACCACAAATGATCATTCGTCATAGATGATATGCGTATATGATGGTTGGTGACTCAACAGGAAACACCAAAGGGTGTGTTGCACATCCACCCCATTGAAATTTCATGAAATAATAGTGGCTACTTACAGTAAGCATCCTTAAAGATTCAGAACTTAATACTGTTAATGCTTCAGAAATCCTGCGAGAAAACCAGTTGAGGTTTTACACCTCCAAACGGTGCTTGGCCTTGGGATTTCTGAACCATGAAACGTATGGACCTCCATATTGGAGACGTGAGTTGAACACTCCATGTCACTGGAATCCTGGGGAAAGTATCTCAACATATATATACATATATTCACTACCTGAATTGCAGTAACAAAATCCATCCCCTTCTATAAAAACCCACCCGCTTTTGTTTCAACAAAAACTGCTCAACTAATCTAGTTGGTGATTTCAACCCATTTGAAAAATATGATCGTCAAATTGGATCATTTCCCCAGGTAGTGATGAAAATGAAAAATATTTGAGTTGCCACCACCTAGTAATGATACAGTACCATACACCTTCGGAGGGAGTGTAACCTCCCTTCACCCAGGTGCCTCCGGCACTATTTCTGGCTCCGGTACCTATATGTTCATAGGCAAAGTTTAACGGCTTGCCCCTGAAACTAGGCAGGGTCTCCCCCGAAAAAAAAAAAAAAACATCTTCCAAATCATCATTTTTGAGGGGCTATGTTAATTGTTCGGGGTGTAACTTATAACTACCAATCATTAGGGTTGAGTAGGAGTACTTGATGGATTTTTCGTTGCTACAACTTCTATGAGACAGTAGGTGAAAAGAGAAATCTGGGTTCTTGATGAAGTCTCTGGGTTTTTCGGGGTTAGTAGAACAGCATTCACACATCACGCTTCGCTGATTCAAGATGCAGCACCAGAATACGTTTAAGAATGAAGTGTTTTTTCAGGCAACAGGCTGTGAGATAGTAATAAGCTATCTCAAACCTATGCAGTTTCAACATTCGACAAGTTCCCCCAATTCTAAAGTTCAGAAATTGAGTCAATCTGAAAAAAGTCACCAAAAAAAATGGAGTAACAGTTTAAATTGCTACCGACAAAGGTAAAAAACCTTATAAAAATGTTTGGGGTCAATCCCCTGATTGTTCAAAAATATCTTTCCAAAAGACCAAAAGCTGTTCAAACCAAGCGCCTTTTGTATGGAAGAGAAAAAAACAAATGGCCGAGATGAATCTCTAAATGAAAGATTGAATTTTTCCAGAACGCTGTGAACCTTTGTTACCGTTTCTGTGGCCCGATAAGAACCAACATGATGGAAATTGACATATGTTTACATCTGCAAATTGTATATGTTTTTGCTATCTTCGATTCTCAAAGGGTAACAAAAAAAAATCCCCAACTTTCCTGCGATTCACACGGTTGGGATGATTTTTCAAATCCCGATGAAGAAATTCCAAAAAGCCATGCATAACTGGGCAAACTACTACAAACCCTGGAACCTGAACTAAGGGGACTTGAGGATAGGAATTCACTTACTAAACAATCATTTGGGGTGACCTCGGCTGAGGTCGCTAGAACCTAGCCGAGATGTATGCTTTAATAAAATTTCCCCAGTGCGTGAGGCATTCACAATGTTTGGATGATTCAATCCCCACACAAACCTGCCTCTTGAAAACTATCTCATCTTTTTCAGGCAGGACGTAGTATGTAATCACCCAAACGGCAGTAATATAGGAGTTCTATTCATAATACATTTATATTGCAGTAATATATCACTTTATATATAATATACCAAATATATTGGGTGCGGCAGCTAGTAACAACGAAGGTTGTCAAGGTTCATAGAGATCGGGGGGGGCCTTTTCCAATGTAATTAGTCATCCTGGTGGTGGGCGCCAGTGGGCCCCCAGTCTCCCCCAGGTGGCACCTCTTTCAAAAGAGCCAGGATTCGCTCAAAGATCTCTTCATGTGTGCGGCCTGGATTTTTGAGAGGCGATTCTTCTGGAAACAAACCGGGAAGATGAAAAAAAGGCCTGGCCTATTTGGCATGATTCACGATGTTTGTTGCTGCAGTTTTTGTAAAACAAATTCATGTACAACAAAGAAATCTGGAAGCTGAAATCTGAAAGCAAATTTTGAAATTAATTCATGTTCAGCTTGCTTCCACATGAATTTCCTGAGTTTTCACAGAAGAAATTGCGATGGTGTAGCCAAAGATAACTCCAATCAGGTCTTTGCATCTTCGAATCTTTAAGTTGAACGATCGCATATCTCATATCTCTTACCCTTCCTGAAACTAATATAGCCCCTGAAAAGTGACCTTCCCAATGGGAAAGTAGTCTTCGAACTAACATTTTTCAGAGGCTATGTTAAGCTTCAGGGGTGTACCTCTCATTGCTCTATTATAATCCATGGACCTGTCATATTGTTGATGGTTCAGAAATCCCAAACAAACACCTGCGATGTATAAAACCATGTCGGATAACGGGTTTCTTTTAATTTACGATGCAGTATCAACTGGTAGTTTTTGGGATTTCTGAACCATCAACACTTTAAATCTCTGCCAAAAAAAAAAAACCTGACTCAGCTAGACATCTCACCACCGGAGGAGGATTCCTCCGTGGAAAACCCCCCCCCGCCTTTCTGAAAAGCAGCCTCTGCCTCGAGGTCGGTGTGGACCCATCGCAACTTGCGATCTTTAAAAAACTCCCTCATAACCCAAGAACCATACCATCCAAGTATGGGTCTATTTACCTACATATACCCATAAGAATCCACCAAATATTGGTAAATGTACCCTACATGGATTGTATGGGAAAACCAATTTGCAAAATCTATTTGGAGAATGCAATATGTTTTTCTATAAATTGCTATCATTGGGTTTCTTTTGTGGGGTCCAGTAGCTGACATGAATGTTTTCTTCATCTTTAAGATGTATCACATCCCTTTTTTCATCACTTCCGATCCTCAAAAGTGTCTTTCATCCCATCATCCAACTAAAATTTCCCCAACCTTTCCATGCTATTTGGGGTCTATGCTGATATGTGTTTCATGTTTATCATATAAATGGTCCAAGGTCGGGGTGAAAATATTTTTTTTAATGAAACAATCAAAAAAATGGGTGCAAGTTGGTTTTTTTTTCGTGACATCCTGAAATAGATTTCCATGCATTTGATAATCGCTGTTTTGGTGGCGTTCATGTATGTCAACATACCAATAATTTTGAGGACACTACAACCACTGCTTCAAACATACATCTTCTCGCGTCACCCTTTGGAGCCTTGAGAAAAACAACAATGTCTCCAAGAAGTCATCCAAAAAATCGCAGCTGGAAAAAAAATCCCCTAAAACGAACGAATGACGATGGAAAAACAAAAAACGAATGAAGATGTATCTTGCATCAAAAATGGTTGATTTTCCAGGAGCTCTTAAGTATTTTTTTCAAATCAAACCGCAGATCGTAGGGAAGCCCGGACAAAGGGACCATTCAAACGCTTGCGTTTCGCTGCTGGCTCTCCAACCTGTTGATCATTGGAGTATCCCAATTCATGGTCATTTGGGGTGGGGTGGCCCACTATTTTGGATAAATGATACACTCTGGTCAACTAAGATAGCAATGGAAATTTCACCATTTTTTGTATGGATTCGGATACATCTTCAAATGGTGGATTTCCCATTTGATACACCCCTGAAAACTAACATGTCCCCTAAAAAGAGACTATTTCAGTAGGGAATACATCTGAAGCAACCATTGATTTTCAGGGGACACGGTATTTTCAGGGGAGTAAATGATAACCCCCCAGATATTTTTTCGGGTTGTTGATGGTTATGACTGGATATAAACTACCCATATTTTAGGAAGGCAAACATTTCACCCTTTTCTTCATGCTTTGGGTTGGCATCTGCTCGGGTCTCAACTGTTGAGGAACCAATGAAGCACAAAGGACCAGGCATGGCAATGTTCCGATGAATGTGAATCCCTGTCTGTTTCAGCAAGGGTCCCATGTTACACTTTGTAAAACCCCTAATCAAACAAACTGGTCTCAAAACTTATCGGGTGTTGAAATTTACCATCTCCACTCTCATTTGCCGTTTAAGCTGGCTTGCATCATAATTGAATGCTGACTTGTAAAAGTCCTCTCATCTCCAACTGGCATGCTGATTGGTTTATTTTCTTAAGGTTGCTTGGCAAGATTGAATCGACAGAAACATGTGCTTTCCGGGAAAAAAAAGTGGTTGGAAAATTGCACCAAGTGACCGAACCAAACATTCCAGAACCTGGGGGATCACATTGAAATGAGATATCCTCATTGCTCAAAAAAAAGGGGAGACTGCTGCTAATTTTGGGTATAATCCCCTCCCACGCCCTTGACCCACCAGAATGTATTTTTCATATTTAGTGGGGTGGGGATCCCAAAACAAAACCTTCATTTACTCTGGGAGGGGGGGGCCACATCCAGTTGTGGCCATGCCATCAAAGGTGATCCTCATCGAGGGTGAGCTTCCCTACACCAATCCATGTGCATCACTCAATCAATCAATCAATCAATCAATCAATCAATCAATCAATCCATCCATCCATCCATCCATCCATCCATCTGCCTGCCTACACCCTCTATCTCCAAAGGCAAAACCCCCACCATGGCGGCGCTCCGCCCGCCTCTCCGCTTTGAGTGCTGTTTTTCAGCGAAGAAGAGACCTTGTTTCGAAAACGTTTTGGCGTACAGAAATCTGGGGACCCCAACCATCCCAACCCATGTGGGATGTAGAAAACGTTTAAAAACACCTTAGTAAATAATAGGATAAACTACCAACCTCAACTGGTGATCGCCGGACTTCTGAAGCATCAAAAGTAGTACACTATAAGTCAGCTGCAGATAGACTCAGTGTCAAAAAAGGTTACACGTTACAACCCTTCTCATATGGGAAATGCTAACCGGTAACCCGAAAAAGAACCTGTCGACATGTGCAGCTGAGACAACCTATAGGGAAGTCTCACTTTCACCAGTTTTTCAGGTCTCATTCTGGATGGAATTTGATCAATACTGTTGGTGGACGAAATCCCAACCAACCACCTGGCATGCATAAAACGCTTTAAATAAAGGGATAAACTACCTATCAACTGGTGCAGCATTTCTTCCATCAGCAGTATGTTAACCAACTAGTCATGTTAGTTTCGGGGGGTACCAAAAGCTAGTGATGCGAAACCCTACCCAGGATGCCAGATGATTACATGTTTTTTTGACTCATGGGATCCCAATCCTAAACCTCCATTTGCCATTGTTGCTGAGAGGCAACGGTGGCATCCTAAAACACCTGAAGCTCAGGAATTACTCTTCGGAAAACTAACGCATCCCCTGAAGAATGCTGGTTGGGGGGACTATTTTCCTTTTGACAATGGTCCCTTTTCAGGTGACTTTTGTTAATTTCCGGGGGGCGTATCACTTGGATGTCAAAGGGATTAATTCACCCAGATTTTTCCCGAAATATTCCCGAGCGTTTCGACCGCCGGCTCTTTCGGCAGAGCTTTTCCTGCCTGTCAAGGCTGTCAAGGAGCAAGGTGATGCAGCCACCAGCAACAAGGCGGCTAGATCTATTTAGAAATATTTGGATACCCCTCTGAAATCTAACATAGATACCGAAAATGACGCCATGCTTGAAAGGAAATACCATTTGAAAAAACAAAACATCATGTTTGGTATCTATGTTAGATTTCGGAGGTGTATACTTTAGATATTCCCTGCAAGTCCAGCTGACCAAATAAAGTGGCTGGTCTTTAGGATGATCCATGGAGAAAGGATTCCCTACTACCAAGGGGCCAAGTTGGATCTTTGGACTTCCTGGGTATAGGTAGATGTTGAATATACAAGATGTATTTGGATATACAGTACTTAGATTTATATAAATATACAGTGAGATATTTCTAGGCTTAGACAGGTAGATGTATTTAGGTATACTGAGATAGATTGAGAGATGCTTAGATATACCTAGATATTATGTACTACAGTTCCATGCACGCAAATCAACCAGTCATGGCAGTCTACTGAGACCATGATCCAAAACCTCTGTCAATGGTTGGTACTTAGTCAATGATTGAGTCTATTCTACTGTTGATGGCTCAAATCCGGCTAACCAGTTAAAGTTGGTAGATTATCCCCAGAATTTACAGGTTTTATACATCCCAAGCGGTGGTTGGCCTTGGGATTTCTGAACCATCAACAGTAGGAATCCTCGATGTCCCTTTTCTCTGCAACATAAACCGCCAAGTCTCTGAATTTCACCTGCACTCTTCCCTTAAGGCCGGCTGATTCAACCCTTATTCCTGCGGAGGCATGTTTTTCAGAGCTATGACAAATGTCCAAAAAAAAGATCTTTCAACCATCCATGTCTAATACAAAAAGCTTAGCACACCTCCCCCCAAAAAAAAAAACACCCCACCAAAATTGGGGTGTATGTAAAAAGACCTTGTTATTTTGGTCAAAAAGGTTTGGTAAAAATTCAACCTCTTTCGTGACGTATTCGCGATCAGATTCGCCTGTTCAGCGCAACTTTTCAGGTGGCTCAGTAAATAGTGCCTCAGGTGAACCACCGAGCCAAAAAAATCAGACGCCGTTCAAGTTCACCCATGAAATACGGTAATGGTGGCTTAAGAAAACATATGGGGTTTTTCGGAACCGAATCTCATTATCTGAGAATTCCCATGGGGAAATCTCTAGATTGGAATGACATCACATATTCCAAAAAAACGAAACAAACGTCCCATTCTACCGGTTGGTTAATGACAACCCAAACAATGGACCTATTCTACAGGACATCCCTCAAACCTATCATACATTTTGATTGTTTGATCTCCCCACCTGGTTCGTTACTCTTTCTCCCATAATCATTGTTCAGTTGAAAATGGCTATATTTCAAATGGTATTTGAAAGGGAACTGAACCATTGTCCACTTCCATGAGTATGGGAGGAAGAGTAATGAAGGGATCCTGTCATTTCATGGCTTCTGCAATAAACCGCAAAGAAATGAGCAATATGCAACATATACAATCGTATACATATATACATATAATCCACATTGGTGACTTCCCAAAACAATTTACATCCAAACATAACGACCAAAACGGGCAAAACTTCGTTCATTTGAACCGAACAAAGTTTCGCCAACTCGGTCGTTTGCAGTGATGTTGTCCACTTAAAATTGTAGTGAAATGAAATTTCATAAAATCTTCTTAGACGTCCTGAGAAAATGTCTGGGATTTTTTGGGGGGTCAATTTTTTCCCTATTTCAACCATCAAAGTTGTTTTTTTTCGTGACCATCCCGTCTTCGGTGCCTGGAAACGTGAAACACACCATCTGTCAGTTCACTTGGCAAGTCAGAAAGCTACCCTGCCTCCAAACGTTCAGGGGTAATGATTATACTACCCAACCAAAACATTTCACCAGGACAAATGACTCAAAAAAATTGTTTGCGCTTCCATTTTCTTGATCCTACCAAAACATGCTTACATATATATTATATATATATATTATATAGATCTCCTTGAAACTCCATTGACAATAGAAATCCAAGTGATGTTAAAAATGGTGAAGGTCTTAGCCACTGATTTTGCTAGCCAGCTTTCTCATGGAAAAAAAAATCGTTTCCCAAGGTCTTTCCGTTGCTGAGGTGTTCCGGACCGGAGGTCTGCATAAGGAACCACATATTCCGATATGAGGCACTCAACCTGCCGAGTGTGGCCAGACATGGAGGGAAAGGTCGAATTCATGATCTCCTGTCTTTGGACTCCCAACACACACACCATGGGTTTTTTGTTAGGACTTTAGGAAGGAAGGTTATTTCAGGATGTCGATGAGGGTCGATAGTAACTTAGAGAAAAATCCTAATTGAAGCAATAGTTGGTGGTTGGTGATTCCAACTATGTAAAAGGATCTTTCTCATCTTACAATTTGGCTTCAACATCAACATATTAATCACCAAAATATGTTTTTGAACATCATAGTGCCTTGCAGCACTTAAAAGTAGCACAACAAAAACCCGGGTATTGCCTTGGCTCAGCTGTTTTGCTTACCATCAGCTCCCTTGATTCGATTGATTGATATCTGGGGGGCTGGTTGAAGCAAGAAGTCCAATAGAAGGATTGCTCTCCCATTTCCACATCTGATTCCAAACTGGGACCAGTTGAACCGTTTTGCGATGAACTTCTTCATCAAACCATTCTGAATATGTGTTTTTTGGTGCATGTCAATGTTCTACCCTCTAGGGAACTAACATATCCCACCTTGGGAAAAGGTAAAGCATCTTCAAAATTGAGAGGATACGTTTGATTCCGGTGGGGGTAGTCCATACTGTTGATGGTTCAGAAATCCCAAAACCACCACCAATTTTGATGTATAAACCGCCCCTAAAATACCTGGAACCTGGAGCCCACCAAGGGGTATCGTGTCTAAGACCAGGCCGCCCGACCACTTGGCTATTCCACCTGGGGCGCGATTTGGCTAAGACGATGAGCTGAGATGCATAACTAAGCCCCTACCGTTGATGGAAGAAATCCCAAACAACCAGTTAGTAAATATATTATCCCATTATTTACAGGTATTTTCACATTTGAGGTGGTTTGTCGGATTTCTTCCAGTATCATTAGCAGTTAATCCTATTTGTGGATCACAGATTAAGCCTATTAGTCAGTTTACTAATCTTTTTAGGGTTCTAATTTACAGTAGATCAATTTAGCTACCATGGATTGAAATTCAACCCTATGGCCTATGGACCATACTCGTGTATAAAAATTGGTGAAATGATCTGAATTTGAATTCCAATGCATCATATGAAACCACATTAGGTGTGCAATCATCTAAAATGGTGGAAGTCCTCTATGAAAGTGAGTTTTGGGACTCTTGCAATTGCAAGAATCAGACGGTAAAGGTGGAAATCTACTAAGGATGACTACTGGACTAGGGGTTATAGTCATCCCGAATGACCATGGCTCAAAATTATTGGAACCTCAAATTTGACTGACCAATACTAAATATGGTCCCAATTACTCTAATATTGACCCACACAAAATGAGGCAAACGCCCATTTAAACAGTGAATGGGGTTCATATTCTATGGACTGTACAAGGTTTCCTGTATGTTGCCCTGAAACATCAACAAACAAAAACGTCGGAAAACAACTGCCCGCATTTTCAGCCCCTCGTAGAATGATCTAGTTTTGTCTCTGAAGTCTCCAAATATGTATATACAGTATATATATATTCTCTGATTGGTGGTTTCAATCCATTTGAAAAATATTAGTCAAAGTGGGAATCTTCCCCACATAAGGGTGAAAATAAAAAATATTTGAAACCACCACCCAGTTCTATATTTCACTACCAAAAATTGGAAGGAGCCCCATCCCTCACGTGACATGTGACATCTGATGAGTTTTACCACACGCCTGGGTGCCACTAAAAGCTCTGTCAAGAGGTCTTGAAAGCGAGAAGCTGCTGGTAGAAACCTCAGGAAATTTCGCTTCGCAAGGTTTTCGGTTGGATGCCTTTCCCCAACAACATGAGCTTTGCGGTCTTCAGCCATAGTAAAGGTCTTGGGGGCAAAATGCCATGTTTGCTGTTGGGGTATTCTTTCGGATTATTGTCTGGAAACAAATTTTTGCAAAAAAAAAGTGCGTGGCCATTGGTTTCTTCCAGGTTGGCGATATGATGTTTTTTTACAGAGAGAGAGAGAGAGAGAGTATGCAACTGCCAACGAATTGACTTTTTCCCAAATCTTTCGACTCAGCTGGTTCATCGCCAATGGCCA
Source organism: Breviolum minutum Mf 1.05b.01 (assembly GCA_000507305.1). Classification (NCBI taxonomy): domain Eukaryota; class Dinophyceae; order Suessiales; family Symbiodiniaceae; genus Breviolum; species Breviolum minutum. The sequence goes on from DF241049.1 coordinate 46,772, forward strand.
GGCCTATGTTTTGGCCCTTCGCCGTTCAAGATCGAACTTTTGGGCGCAAGTGGCTTCCCCACTTGATGTGCAGTTGATGCGAGATCCACTCCTCATGCTCAGTGGCAGGCTCCACTGCGTGTCGTTGCCATGATCTTGCCAGGCCAAAGGAAAAACAGGCTCATCCATCATCCGGCCTGGTCGTCGTGAACCTCATTCGCATCCTCCTCCTGATCATCTTCCTTATGATCCTCATCATCATCACCATCATCATCATCCACTGAAGACCCCTGGGTCATGGATATATATATATATATATACCACAGCACTGTTTCGCCGGGTACCACCGCATGCTACCTTCTTCATAGCTCATCGATCAAACAATGAAGCCATGGTTGAGGATGAAGTTCCTTGAGAGCACCTGAAACCAAAAGCAGCCATAACTTTGCCTTCTAACATAGCAATGGAAAAATTTGAAGAATTGATGCATGTGAGTTATAAAAATATTTTTTCTGGATGTTCGACCATGTAAAAAAAACGAAAAATCGTGAAGTGACAGATCACCCACAACAAATCAATAGCAACAAAAAAGAAAAGGTTTGACAGGGAACACAATAGATTGGGGATGCCCCCACTGACTAAAGTCGACATGGAAGCTTCAGGATCCATTCACACCGAATATTTTCCCTGTTGAACCCATGAAATCCGAAAGTTGATTCCCTGGGATTCCTGGAATCAAAGTAGCTTTGGTGATGACTCGCTTTTAATAGGAGCCACTAGGAGCTGGAACCTCAAAAATGAGATTTTGGCCGTTTTTTGGGGGGGGAATCTCATCTTCCAGGCTGAGTTGCGGAATTCCATTTCCATGTCAGAATCTTTGTTCGGAGGTGTTTCTCAAAATCCCTAAAGGTGGAACTGGAGGGCGCTAAGAGGAGGAAGTATATAATCAGTTTTTTTAGCTGTTGGACCGGAGCGCTGAAAAGTGTCTTGAACAACAGACTATATAGTTGTCAAGGAACAAATGACTGAATCCACAAGTATTAGCCTTTCAAACATGGGTTGATTCCCTCACCAAATTAGTCAGTAATACCCTACGCAAGACGCGTTGCTCCAGCACAGAATGATTGTCACCTGTTCACGTCAATTGCAGTTCTGGCCTTGAAATGCACTCTTCAAATCGGAAGCTCGACCAGTGTCGTCAGCAATCACAAGTACTTGGTACTCTTCGCTCAAGAACTGCATCCTGATTTTTTTCCCCAAATAGCTTTAGCTATAGGGGTTCTTACTAAAACTATACTTACTTAGCCAATGGACCCTGAAATAAAAGTTTGAACTTTATTTTGTAATCCCAAAAAGCTTACAGTTTAGCCATTGGCCAAGTAAGTATAGGGGTGAGGGTTGGATAGGGTTGGCAGAGATTGTGGATTCGTTTTGGGGGGGGGGGCCGTCGGGCAGGGTGTCGTCTGAGGTGTTGTCTGATGTGTGTACGGGTGACGGCTCGCAATTTTTTTGGATTTGCTTGGGTCTGTCGGGCAGGGGCGGAAAATCGAGCTGAAAATCGATGATACCTTTCCATGCTATTTGCGGTCTATGCTGGTATGATTTTGTTGAATGGGTGCCCCCCAAAGAAATGCTGTCAATGCAGACCTTAGAAAGACCGACCTATGTGAAATCAGATCCTTTCGGGGTTGAATTCCAAAAAAGTTCCAAACTCAGGGGTGGGGTAGTGTGACTATCAGCGATCAAGTTGAGCAAAGAAGCAGCATAACCCCGCCAAAAAAATGCCATGGAAATCCTAGTTCCCTTCACAAGAATCCAGAAAATACGGACCTGATCACTGATCTAAACCTTTATTGCTGCGTCTGCATATATCAATTTAATCCCCTACGCTACAACATGTTAAAAAAATATTGGAATAAGCACAACATAGTACAACAAACCTCGGCTTTTGATCACTTTCATCAAATGCCTTCGAGCATCAACTTTGCAAATTTATCTGGAGAATCACCATCTCTTTGAGCATAGAATTCTTGGATTGCCATCATGCCACGTTGGAAATCTGCTTGCCATGCTCTGCAGTCTGCTAAAAACAAACCTGTGGATTTTTGTTTGCATCACACGGCACTTTCCATTCATCCGGTGATTTGAAGTTTTGACTAAGTGATGCTCTCCCACCAACAGGGGTGACTCCTAAGGAATTTTTACACGCCACCGGGATCGGGACGTTGCTTTTCCCTGGTATTTTTTGGGGGGTGATGGAGCGAGGAACTACCCAAGAGAAGGGATTGAAAGTTGTTTCAACCTCATCTTACACCCCCCGAAGTTTTTTCTGCGAGTGAAAACCCCTGAAAAATGGTGGCAAAGGAAGACCCTTTCCGGCTTCCTATTGGGTTTAAAGGTAACTTTTCAGGGGCAAACCGTTCAACTTCGGGATGGTATTCATATGGGTGTTTCCAAAAAATAGGGGTACCCCAAAATGGATGGTTTATAATGGAAAACCCTATTAAAATGGATGATTTGGGGGGAAAACCCACTATTTTCGGAAACACCCATATTCTGAAATGTTTTTAAAACCCAACTTAATGCCAAAGGACAAACTCTACAAGCAACTGGAAGCTGGCCGCAGTAGGTGTCTGTTTTAGAAGCCTTCATCCAACTCAATCTGCAGTCCGCATGATAAAACATGCCAGAGTCAACTATACCACGTTCACCATCAACAATCCCTTCACCATGGCCATTGGTACATCCCACGTTGCAAGTGGCTGGATCTGCCTCTGAGAATTCAATACAGCAAATACCACACTCCTCCTGCAGTCCTTCCTTTCGAGGGAAATCAGTTGTGGTGATGTAAGATTTCTCTGCCACGCCACAAAGTCGTTCCACCGCACAATGTTCGCCACTTTCATTGACCAGCAAAAATTGCTTGTGCCTACTGAGTTGGTGCAAACAAAATGCCAACTCCAAGTCAGCATCTACAAAGAAAAAATGCCCATCTTTATGGAAAAAAAATATCAAACCTCATTGAAACTACCAAGATGCCAATGAAGAACCTCTGCCAGGGAGAAGCAGCGTTCACAAAACTCGGGTCTTGCATCGAAACTACTTTCCGGCGGTAGAACGTCACATTCCATGCACTGAAACCGTCGCTTGGGAGGAAGTGTCGTCAAAGATGAGCTGCAATTGGAACAGCGGATGCAAGCACAATCCGGAGAGAAGCAGCACAGCGCACCACCTTGAGTTTATATTTACTGTAAGTTGGGGAAAAAATCGGTGTTCGATTTGAGGATGAAACCGGAAACACATGATCACGTCATCATGTCCAATTAAAAGTGGGGTCCAAAAAAAAAACATCAACATGAATTTTGTTTAGGGACATGGATTCTGATAGAACTTCTGCCACCTCATCATGTTTTCAGAAACGGCTCGTTCTGGCAGGCTTTTTTGCCATGCCTCCCCTCCTTCCATCACCCTGAAGGTTGTTGCAGCCATGGCAGTGCTTCACAAGAGCTTGCAAAGAAGTAAAAACTCTACAGGCTAAAAAGAAAAAGGTTTAGATTATGTATATACTTAAACATCCCAAATGTATTCAGATATACACAGCATACACTCTCGCGCATTCGTCTCATGTCAAATGCGAGACTGGAGACATAGCTAGCGGGGTTGCGGCTATGAGTCCATTATACACAGCATACATGTGTATCTAGAAATATATATGTATCTATATATGCAAGAAAGCGTGAGAAAGTGGGATTTTACATGCACAACTTATGATGCTGACAGACCCAGGATGCCAGTTGCAAGTGAAGGCTGCAGTAAGTTTGTTTTTGGCAAGCCTAAACATGTGTGTGTGATCTTCCTGTTCACCCTGCATGCTAGGGGCAAGTTGCATTCCAGTGGTTTGTGCTTGCCAGGAAGATAAGGGGTTTGCCGAAACACCAGCATCCTCCAAAACCAAAGTGTCAATTCATGATTTTGATTGATTTCCTAAATCTTCTGGTCCGCTGAAGATTCTGTAGATGCTTTCAAAAATATTGGTGGTTACACCAGTCGATATGGAGAACATCTCATTTTTTTCGCGAAGAGCTTGATACGTCAAGGCGATCAAAGAAAGCCATCAAAAACAGACCTCGCAAACTTTCGGCCTTTGAGGGTCTAGATTTAAATATCAAACACTGAATCTCAAAAAAAAAACAGCATCACATCAATTAATAAATTCATGGGAGATTCCTCTGTGTGAGTTGTTTATTCATATTTCTCTTGAGACTTTGACATAACTCATCAAGTTTGGAGATAACGAATGGACTATCATATTCACACCCATCATAGGGAAAATGGTCGTACCCTTGGGATGGTACCCTCAATAATCAACCCCATATACACCTTATATAGTGTGTATTTATTGGGTACCACACCATTTTCCCTACGAAGCCCACATTCACCAGTCTCAAGTCATGCATTTTGTCGAGTTGGGAGACTCACAGAAGCTGAAGCAGGAAAACCCCCCTGAGTTTCTTCAATGTTTCTTGCGGAAGCGGAACGTTTTCAGTGTCAGGGATTTCTAAAGAGACCCCCAATAGTGTACCACCCTTCTCATAAGCTTCCCATACCATTCCCATCCATTCCCATTCTTGGGGGGTCCCCGGAATTTCCCTTTGAATGGGGGGTCCACTATTCGACTATTCGGGGAAGTTCCTTGGAATTTCACAAAAGACAATCTGTGGATTTCTATAGTCACTTAAAAAAGAGGCGAACGTTGGTATAAACGAAATCTTCAGAAACCCAGGAGTTGATTGTACCTGAAGTTTAACTGCGGGAACCTGAAGTTTTCAGCCCCTGGAAAAGGAGATTCCGAACTTGGAAACCACAGGTTCCATGTTGAACTTCAGGAGGGTATATAATTGTTTGAGTAAATGTTACCAGTTTGCATTTCAGTGAAATTGTCAGAGATTTGCCTCCCTCCCCTGTTCACACACCAATCTGATCCTCCAACCAAATTATGGTACCCGAACCCAAAGAAACGGGCAAGTTCTTCTCCTGCGAGAAAAATCGATCAAACCAAAACGTTGATCCGAGCTACCTGTTTTTCTACCATGATGGGATACCACTGATCGGAATGAATGGGTTTGCAGCGAAAAAAAACATCTTGGGATACCCCGTCAGACTCCCAAAGAAGTGGATCCTGACTTTTTGTGTGTGTTCGCTGTTCTTGTTGGAGAGGGCACTAAACTTTACCTAAATTTATCACCAACTCTACCTAAAAAGGACGATTTCTCTTCCTCCCATAATCAGGGAAGTTAAAAAAGGCACCCCTGGAAGATAAGTTCAATCTCCAGAGAGGGGCCAGATTTCCACTTGAAATGATTGTTGGAAAAGAGTACCCTCCTGGGAATTAACATATCCCATCCAAAGGCACTTTTGTTTTCCAGTGGGGGGATATGTTAGTTTCCTGGAGGGTATCAATATCGAAGTCTCCTCTTCCAGAGGTCCAATTTTTCAGTTTCGTTGAATTTCACGGATTTTATTCCAGAAGGAACCTTAAGACCCTTAATTTCGGATAGGAAATTCTTAGGGATCAAAAGCATCTCAGCCTACATGAATGTTTCCGAAAATAGTGTTAGGGTTTTCCATTATAAACCATCCATTTTGGGGTACCCCTATTTTTGGAAACACCCACATCAGACTAACCATGAGTTTTGATTTTGCAGTTAGTGTTTTTGTTGACTTACAGTATGTTGAATGGTACTTTGTATGGGATCACCAACGGATGTGGAAAACAAACATCATGTCAACAGCGCTGAAAACTGATCTTACAGATGGGGTGCATGGCATCGATATTGGTGGGTCTGTGTTCTAGGGAATTCATTGGGTGTACCCCTAACAGTGTGGGCCCCATTTGGGGATTATATATTTCACCCATAAATCCCCACTATATAGGCCTTGTTTTTGGGGGGATTTCCCATAGGGGTACGTTGGTATATAGGGGTACATCTAACTACAGTATCCCCTGACCGTGGAAAATCCTCATCTTCTGAGGTGAAAAATACCCATCAACAAGGGGAGTCTAGGTTAGGTAGTTGGCCCGGGGTTCGTGTGTGTTTCTTTACATAAGGAAAAAACCCTCGGTTTTTCAAAGTTGGCTCTGATTCTCCAAATTCAAATCATTCCACCAGGCAACCAGGCAACCAATCCTGGTGGGGTTCACACCCCCTATCAACTCCGAAGAATTTGTGTTTGTGAAAAATACCGACCTTTGTCACATTCCAAATTATACTGGTTGGTTAGTTGATAAGGATCTTTATAATGGCGCATTATCAATCCTTATGTATGTAGATATACGTATTGTTCATTCCCTTTTGTAACCTAAACATACCGCAACACAACCCCCAAGGTGTTGGTTTAATTATCTCACCTGAATTTCTTTCCTTGTTTCCTTATAGATACGTTTTTTCCAAAATTCCAGGGGGGCTTGGGGGATCACAACCCACCAAAACCCGTGAAAACTCGGAGGTGTCACCCGATCTCTTGGTCGAAGACATCATCTCCAAGGCCTGAGGTCAAACGGGGTAAAATTCCAAGGGCAACGCTTGGGCGATCCCATGACGACTTCAGCCATCCATTTTGATCCATCTGAGTGGCACCCAAATCATCCATTTTAATTAGGGTTTTCCATTATAAACCATCCATTTTGGGGTACCACTATTTTCGGAAACATCCATATCTGACTATTCAACTTACACCCCCCCCAAAAAACCCCGCGTAACGGAAACAAGGCGGTTCAAGAAGTCATGAAAAACAAACGTGTTTCCGTTAAAAAGGATGAAAAACTTACCGGATCGTCTTGCCAGCATGTTCAACAGGGCTACACTCCTGGAAACCAACAACAATATACACCTCAAAAATGATGCTTTGGAAGAGGAAATTTCTTTCAACTACAGTATGGGATTTTTGGTGTCCAATGTTAGTTTTCGGGGGTGTAAAAATATTTCAATAGGCATCGTTGGCTCGCTTGATGAAAGACATATTGCCACAGAATAACTGTTTGGTGGAATTAGCTTCCTGCTTTGGGAATTCCATGGAATTCCAATCACTGGAATGTCTTCAAAGCACTGTTCACCAAAAACAAAAATCGCTAGCACAATTCGCCTTCAAAAGCCCATGGAATCACTTTGGATGTTGAGAATTTCTATGTTCTTTGTTTCCATGTAGAAAAATTATTCAAGATAATTCACAAAACAAGTTCTAGACAGCTAAAATCCGGAACAGGAACCCAAGTCAAATAATAACATATTGATATTGCCTGAAAGGCAGTGATGGCAAATCATGATAATGTAGCTGTAAGGTTTTAGCTCAATTGATATGTCAAGGAGTTCCGGAATTTGCAGCTTGTACCTCCTGGAAACGGAAAATCATGTTTGTCAAGTGGGAGAGAAAAAGGGACAAAAAGTAACTACAGCAGTTGGTAATTTCAACCCTTTTGAAAAATATCCGTCAAATTGGATCATCTCGCCAGGTAGGGGTGAAAATTCAAAAGAAATTGCAACCAGCACCTAGGTAAGTGACCTACAAACAAAGATCAGCAAAGCCATCTTGTATATCCCCAAGAACTGATATGGAACCGTTTTATCAAAGTCTCCAAGAGAACAAAGGCCCGCCCACCCATTATGGCCTCATCCTTCAGAAGAGATGCTGTGAGTCGAATAGCACCTGCAATTCGTGCAACATTGTCAAAGGGAGAAATCCCTCATGTTTTTTTGTCATTTAAAAAAAAATAAGTCAACCAGAATACCGCACCAGTCAGATACCCCAGCTTGTGTCAAACAAAAATCAACCTGATGTATACCCCACTGAACCATGAAATACTGGTTGCTTGATGACAAACTTCATGTGTTTATTTTAGACTCCAGATACTGTATATCCAAGGGTTTGGCATTCCCATCCCCTGACTTATATATAACCAGGTATATATTACCCGCCACTACTTCATGTAGCCATCCAAGATGATTTGCTGTTCTTTCCATGCTCAAATTTACTCCTTGGAAATTTGACAGTTTGAACCTGCAAAAGGATTCCATTTCCAAGTTCGGAATCTCCTTTTCCCCAAGAATAACACTTCTCCATTTGCTTCCAATTCCCATCCCTTTCTTTCCGAACTTTTCACTTACTTCATATTTTTTGTTGGAAAAACAATCCATCAAAAAAAACTCATACATATCCCCTGAAAATGGATGGTTGGAATACTAGTTTCCTTTTGGGATGGCCCATTTTCAGGGGCTTTTGCTGTTAGTTTTGAGGAGGGTAAAACAACCGATCTGGCATGGCAGCATCTCCTCCCCTCAAACCGTGACTCATAGGGGAGAAAATGGTGGTAAAACCCCCTTGGGATGGGGGCCCCTTAATAATCAACCCCCAAAAAAACACCCCCCAAAAAAAAGTGGGTATGTATTGGGTCGAGTCTCATCCCTCATCTCCATTTTTCAAGGGCTCCCACCATCCGGGGGGAAAAAAAACAACTGGGGTATAATATTCCCCCATCCCAAGGGTATATTACCGGGTCTCATCCCCATGGCCCATGTATCCCTCTTGGGCTGCCCTACCCAGTTGTGCTTTCACCTCACCAGATGCTCCAAGCTGATTTACCAACTCTCGCAACACAGAGCTCTGTTTGCGGAGCCACTCGGCCAAGTCCCGGAGACCTGCCCGTGGATGAGTGGATGAGGATGTTTTGTAAAACACCAAGGTAGGATTGTAAAGGAAGGAAATAATGGATACACCCTGGAAGATTAACATGGAACCTAAAAACCACCCCATTGAAAAGGAAAATCATCTTCCAAACCATCATTTTCAGGTTCCATGTTAATCTTCCAGGGTGTATTCAGATATTCACCTTTTTCTTGAAGTGGTACTGGAGTCTTTGTCCATAAACAGTTTTTTTTGATACTGTTGATGGTTCAGAAATCCGGCGATCACCAGTTGAGTGAAAGGTAGTTTATCCCATTATTTACGAGGGGTTATTCCTATCCAAACGGTGGTTCTTTGGGATTTCTGAACCATCAACAGTACATGCATATCTCTTTGCAGCTCCAGCCACAGGCATGCCTTCAGTCTCAGAATCCACAGCCAAACGACGATGATGCCTTTCGAAAGCAAGTCAAGCCGAGCCCAAACAAAAAACATCTGGAAAATATAGAATGATTTTTGGGTACCCCCCACACCTGTGTGATGTTTTTCATCCAAAATGCCCATATTTTCACAGAAAGCTGATGGATTTAGGGCGCCTGTAATTTTCAGATGTGACGATGTCCATACCATGCTGCAAATTAATACTAGTATCAAATGTGCAATCTTCACGAAGCATCTGAATGCCGATGGCGAACCGAGAGATTCCAAGCATAAAAAAAACATGAAATGGCACCATGTACCAAGGTCATATACCAAGGGCACTTCATTAGTTTCTGTTGTCTGCAGCCTGGTCAAATCTCCCACTAATAAATCGCCGACAACTGGTTGCAAAGTATATACAACCATGGTGAGATTTTTTTCACCCAATTTTCTCACCAAGCTCTACGGTTTTCATTTCACAACATCGAAACAAAAAGGAGTGACAAGTGAAAAACAAACAACAACTGACATCATGGGAACCTAAGGGGACCCCCACCAATGCCACCTTTCCCAAGAAATAGCCAGCCTTATTAAGGGACTAATTAAAGCCATTGGTTTCCCTTAGGTTCACACCGTTCGTTGCTGAAAGAAGCTGAGTCTCCCCGGCGCCAACACCTTGCCAATCGAAGACAAAGCGGCCACCACAACTCCTTTTGGAACGATTTTTTTTCGCGACGCAGAGGCCGCTTTCTTGAGGGAAAAACCCAAGAAAATATGCCATAAAGTTTTTCAGATAATTTTGGGGTCACATGAACAAAAAACACCCCAATGTGTTGTTTTTGAATGTTTTTTTGGGGGGGGGATGACCAGTGTCTGATTTCTGAGCCTATCTTCTGAGTCTCTAAATGTGATGCTAACATTACCCCATGGTGAACAGCAAACTCCGTCTTCGGCATCTTCGACAACTTCAAGACTTTCAAAATATCAACTCTGGAACATATACCTGGATCTTCCAAGGGGTGCTGAATGGATGATAAGGGGTGCCTGTACACCATCCCTTAGGGTTCAAACAGCACTTTTTGGAAGATGCCCAAAGTTTAAAATATTCCCTGAAAAATGGTGTTTGGAAGACTATCCTTTCCTATTGGGGCCCGGTTACTTTTCAGGGGCGAACTGTTAAAGTTTGGGGGGGGGGGTTAACGTATTGCTGGGAGATGGACACCCTGGAAAATCAACGACTGGAACCCAAAATCACCCCATTTTTTGGAAAATCATAGACTCTAAACCTCCATGACTTTGGGTTTTTCAGGGTGTAACTGATACTGTTGATGGAAAAAACCCCAAGGCCAACCACCATTTGGATGTATCCCAAACCCTTCGCAAATAACGGGATAAAGTACCATTCCCTCAACTGGTGATCGCCGGATTTCTGAACCATCAACAGTATCAATGCAGGTGTGTGTATGGGTAGGTTTATGATTTCAAATCTGGATGCTGAGAAATATCACCATGGTAAATAATCTAGTTGGTGGTTTCAACCCCTTTGCAAAATATTCGTTAAAATGAAATTCATTTCCCCAATTTTCCGGGGTGAAAATTCCAAAAAATCATATGTGACTTGCCACCACCCAGTAATTTAATCGGAGTACCAGTACCTGGCAATGGTATAAAACCTCGGGTCAAATCATGCAAAAAATTTCCAACTACCATTCCTTCAACCTCGGGGGGTGGTTTTTTCACCTCAATATTCCCCCTCAACAAACTCACAGGTCTGGCCGCCAAGGGTCTCAAATCTTCAGACTCGCAAAGCTCGAAGAGCTGAGAGATCTCCCGAAACATTTCGCACCCCGGTGACTTTTTGGATCCAAAACGGGGAGGTCATTGGAGCTACTGTTAATGGAAGAAATCCGGCTAACCACGTGGGATGGTGCTAAAACCCTGTAAATAATGGGGTAAACTACCTATCAGCTGGTGCAGGATTTCTTCCTCTCTTATATGGGGGCTGATATTCAATATCTGCCGTACAGAAATCATAATTGTGAATCATTGAGGGGAATTGCGAAAAAGACGCATCCCTGATTTTTTTTTAAACTTAAAATCACCTGTTTGATCCCCCGAAAATATGGGGAAATTTTAAAGACCCTGATCACATTGTTGGCAAAAATCTGGCGTTCAGAACCTGGGATGTACACAAATATGCGTATATTATATATCCGGGCAAACTACCACAATTCCTAAACCTGAGTTAAGGGCATGTCTAAACCACCATTTGGGGGAATTCCCAACCGGCGTTTTGGGTCGCGGTCCAAGTTGCCCAAAATATAACATAATACAATCCCACAAAGAAATGGATTAGACTCCCCACTGATTGGTTACCTGTAGCGTTTAGCCAGATGTCTAAAGCATCAACGGCATCAATCCTGTGAACGGCTGATCAGCCCACCCCTTCGAAGGAAAAATGAAGGAAACCCCGAGGTGTCGGGTTGTGGCTTTTAAACACAAACGATGGGATATGGATGCTACTTTGCCTGCAGGATATTTCACTATATCAGTATCAATCCAACCAACCATCGTAGATCTGCTTAAGATGCTTGGGAAAAGTAAAAAAAATCTTCTCCCAAATAATAGTGGTGCTAAAATGCTGATGCACCATGCTTTATATATATATCGGTAAACAAAAACTTCACCAACAATCAACAAATGCAAGGCCCGTTTCGGTGCACGAAAAAACCCACCACGCCCTGCCTGATTCAAATTCTGATGGTTTGAACTTAGGAGAAGCCTCCTGGCAGCTTCCCCCCGAGTTGGTCAGCTTCATTTCGAAGCTAAAACGGTCACCGATATACCCGACCTAACCTGTGGCCTTAAGGGATACTGGTGCCTTATAATCCCTAAAAACTGGTTGTTTGATAGGGATCCTTATAATAGTTTATTATATATAATGCCTATATAACTGGGTCGTATATATAATCCCCTATAAAAACCCAACCAACCACGGGGGAAAGTTCTCCATACTTTTCATTGGACTCAGGCCGGGCCGTTTCTTGTTTTCTGGGGTGGCATTAAGTCTGTGGGGCCCGGGAAAGATTCAAACCTTCATCGTCCATCTGGGGTGATCAATGGGAGACAAATTTCACCAACCTGAAATTTCAACTATCCTCCCTGAAACTAACATGGCACCTGAAAATAACCCACTGGAAAAGGAGATTCCTATTGGAAACCATCATTTTTAGGTGCTATGTTAGTTTCAGGGAGTGTATTTTGTAAAAAGAAGGCCTTTTTCCTTCCTTTGGTTGGATACCCCCAACTAATTGTGAAGAGGCAATTAGACCCAACTTTGGTCATCTATCTATTTTGGGTGGAGGAAAACTGACAGGCCTCAACGCGTGATAAGGATGATCGGATGACGATGTTGTTTTCAGTACCTCTACATATATATGAAAGATCAATGCCTTTCGTGATGAGAATGGTTCTGTCGCAAAAAACGATTCCCCAGGCATCTAGTCATATTCTCAGATAATGATTGGGATGTTCAATTACCTCCTCAGCATAGTCTTTAGGTTCCATTACAGTACCATTCTCCTGAGGTGATTGGATCCCTAGGGACTAGTGGTGGTGATTAACAAAAAAATATATATCCTGATCGCTCGAAGTTAGTGATTTGTGTTGTCCACCAGTTTATCAGGTTCAATTGTTCAGTTCAACACACTTTACTATACGTATTCGTATAGTGAGCCACCAAGGTCATTCAACTATACCCATCTCCAGCCATGCTGGTAGAAACTGACATACAAGAAACTGCCATTTTTGTCGACTGGCTGAAACATGTCTGGCGTGCTGAAGCTCGGAGACACGATCCATGACGGGCGATTCTGAACGCAGAGTTTTGTATTGTTGGATCACTAATCCCTGCTGGAACTGACCTCCGTAAACTATACAAATCACCACACAGTTGAAAGTGAGTGGAACTCTTGTGGGTTTGCATCTGCCACAGGTCTTAGGGATTTCTTCAACACGCTGGGAAGTCTTATGTGGGTTTGATTGTATATATATATATAATATATTATATATGTATCTATATATGTATATCATAATCAGCCACCTCTCACAAGGAATCAACAGGGCTTAAAGATGCCATTTTTTCTTATCCAAAATTATGGGCCACCCAAAAATGACTGTCCGTTAAGTACCTCCAAATAAGCACATAAACTGCACATTTCGGGGTGGGTTTCCTGAAGTCACACCTTTTCTTGTTGGGAAATGTTCCACCCGAATGTTTCAATAAGCACAACCCCTTTGACAAGCAGATCAAAAACGTGCATCCCCACGATCCGTCGAGGCTGTAAATGATCTGAGCCAATGAACTTTAAAATCGATTCGATCCGTTTGACAGAAACAGCTTTCAGTTCCATTTCAACAACATCTGGTTTCAAATATACCAGTCCCATGGATCCTATGGGATATGCCAGACACTCAACCTATGTATGTACCAGACACTCGACTAGTTGGTGGTTTCAACCCTGTTGAAAAATATGCTCATCAAGTTGGATCATTTCCCCAAGCAGGGATGAACATGAAAAAATATTTGAAACCACCACCTAGACATCCTCCTGCACATGATACCTTATCATACTCCTTCGACCAAATTTACCGAACGCAGCCTGCAACTAATGCAACTAAGTAGGCTTCTGAATTCCCATTGCCTAGACACACGGACATTCAAGGGTCACCGATGACCCTTGTTTTTGCTCTCTTTTTTTTCTCACACCGGCCCTTCCGCACTTCGCGGGAAAGATGGATAATTTTTGGCTGAGCTGATGCTGAGCTGTTTAAAAGAGCTCTGAATCCCTTGGAGATGCCTGGCCCAACACATCAAGGTGCTCTTTCTTCGTTTATGGCATCGCAAGGTGAAAATTCAATTTGTACTTGCACCTTCAAAAGCCACTGGATTGATGCTTCTACTAACTATATGGGTGTTTCCAAAAATAGGGGTACCCCAAAATGGATGGTTTATAATGGAAAACCCTATTAAAATGGATGATTTGGGGGTACCACCATTTTCGGAAACATCCATATATGAAAGCAATGGTTTCCAAATCCTTCACTTTACGAATTCCAGTCACATGTCCAACATCATTTCACTATGGCCACTGCAAAACTCCCTAAGGTAGATTCGAACCCGCTGAAACCAAATTTGATAGATCAAAAGATTGCCCTTGACAAATTGCAAGGTCTGCAAAATATCTGAGGTCCCAAGTTGTTGGCGTCTTATGGCGTCTTGTTGGTTTTGGTTGGTTTTTGTTGGTGTTTTTGTTTGCCGAAATGCCGGATTTTTCTTCATCCAGTTTTTAGGATCTCAAAATCGGCGCCTCGAAATTCTGTGGCTACAAAAAATGAGTCGTCCGTGTGGGCAATTCTGGGGACCCCGCTTCCAAACACCATTGGGATCTCATGACGAGTGTCCGGATGATTTTTCCGGAGGATTTTCCGGATGCAACCTGTTTCGGCGGACCCGCATGACTGGACCGCATGACTTTTTTTTGTTTTTGGGTGATGAAGTTTTCCCCCCAACAAAATCCATATAAATCACAAATCACTCCAGCTTACAGTTGTAGATGTGTATCAGACAAATCTTCTTTATCTCAAAAAAGGGGGCTGTTTTTGTCCCCCGGTTTAAAGGTTCCAAAAAAAAAGGAATCGAATCAAAAGCTGATCCGAATTTGTTAGGAAGAGATCAACAACTACTATCGCAACTCCCTGTCTCTTCAAGTCAAGGGGAGTAGAGGACGGGGGTAGCCTCTGGTAAATGAACATAACAATGGAAAAGCACCACTTTTAATACTGTTGATGGTTCAGAAATCCCAAAGAACCACCTGGGATGTATAAAAGAACCTCGTAAATAATGGGATAAACTACCTACCTCAACTGGTGTAGGCGGATTTCAGCCATCAACAGTAGGAAATACATCCTCAAAGGGTGGATTTCCCATTGCTATGTTAGTTTACCGGAGTGTAACTAACTTTGATATCACCAAAATTTCACCGCAGGAACTTATCCCAGCCTGAAACTAACAGCCATTTTGCCCCTGAAAATTGTTTTGGTTGGAAGATGATCCGAACTGTTAGTTTTAGGGAGGGTATCCCCCTTTTTGGGGAGGGAATTCATCATACTGGGTATCAGAAAGAGTGCAATCCTGTCGGATGCTCACTGAAACACAAAGCCACCTAGTGAGCCTGATAGAATACCGGCTCACTCACTGACTCACTTACTTACTCGCTTACTCACTTACTTACTTACTTACTTACTTACTTACTTACTTACTTACTTACTTACTTACTTACTTACTTACTTACTTACTTACTTAAACATCGTAGAAACACCAGTGGAAGTTTCTAGTTGATGAGACGATAAGATGGTGAGATTCTGATTTCAAGAAGTCACCCGATAAAAGAGGTGCGAGGAGGTTTGGGGTAATTCTCTGAATCGTATCGAGACAACATGTCATCTGAGTAGCCACCGTTGCGGGACCCCAAGATAGCAGAAAAAGTGGATTTCAGATTAAAGGTTGAGTCCATTACAAACTAGTATACCACCTGGAAAGGATCGATGGCGAGCCACTCCCATTAGTCTTGGTTTATCATAGCCCCTTACCAAAAAAGCCACCGAACTTGGGAGTGCCGATCGCCATCTACTTTCACTACGGTGTAACCTGTATTCATTGCTTATAATTACAACTGCCTCTGCGTACCCTCCAAACGCGTCAAACGCGTCCACCGTCCAGCTCTGGTCCACAAAGATTTCTACGGCTTCGGACCGCCCATCGGAAAGGATGGGACCCCAAGCTTTCTGAAAGCCCTGTCGTTTGGAAACTGCGTTCCAAAATGTTCCAATGTGTAAAGAGAAACAGATATTTTGGTTTTTTGAAAAAAAACACACCTTAAATGTCCTCCCTTCAAAAGTCTTACAATACTCCCGATACTTGACTTCTGCATTTTAGCCCTTCAGAGATCAAACAACCAAGCAGGTGTTCTTTTCATTGCTCAGAAGGCAAAAAAACTCATGCAAAAGGATCCCAGTTGGTGGTTTCAACCCAGTTGAAACATATGATCGTCAAATTGGATCATTTCCCCCAAACTGGGGGGAAAAATTTCAAAAATCTTTGAAACCACCACCCAGGATCATTCACATCAAGAACCTGCAGTTTTGTTGGAAAAAAACATATCAGTTTCGAGTCGACAGGGTCGGTCGATGTGCAACCTCAGGGTATCTCCATGGCACAGTGACACCACTCGTCCGATGCTGGCCAGACTGGAGGCCCTGGCAGCTTTTTTCAGGTCTAGGGCCATGTGAACAATGTTGGGGAGATTACAGTAAACACCCTGTAAAACTAAGGTGGAACCTGAAAATCACCTCTTTTTCTTAGCAAAGAAACCTAGTTGTTTGGGTCATAGGTGATTATACTATGCTTGGAGTTTATCAAATGTGATATTTGTGGTGCACTATTTCTGGGAAGTAACAACCTATATTCACTAGGTCCTGAAAATGGGCCTTCCCAACCAACGGTTTTCCGGGGCTATGGAGAGGGCACTTGGTGACCATTGCAGATTGAGCCTGGCTACAACAACCAGCCACCTTCTGTGGACATCTTAGAAAACACCATGGCTGGAACCGCGAAATCATTTTTTTGCAAGCATCTAATTTCGAGAAAAAAAAACCTGAAAACTAAGATGACATCGGAAAATCCCCAGTTTGAATAGGAAATAGATCTTCAAATGGTCGGTTTTCCATTGTCATCTTAGTTTTCGGGGGTTTATACATGCAGATAATTCCTAGTTCACCCTAATGTTGGCTTGTGTTGGGCCTTAGGTATCTTGTTCCAATGGATAACGTGTTAAGGATTTTTGGTGCGGTACCTAGTTCAAAAAGTGTTCCATTGGGGTATATTATCTTCTTCCATGGATATATTAGTTACAATTGATATATCCAACAACCAGGTGGTGGTTTCAAGCCATTTGAAAAACATTGGTCAAATTGGATCACTTCCCCAAGTAGGGGTGAAAATAAAAAATATTTGAAACCACCACCCAGACAAGCGTTTTTTAAATAGGACCTCGTCATCATTTAACTCAGTAATTTCAGGTGTATTTCTAGTTCACCCAACAGCTATGGAGCTCCAAGCCGCAAAAAACAAATCTCCAAAAACGACTATCCAGGGTGGATGGAAATTTCCACGTCACCTCATCCGGAAACACCCACCGTTTCGGGTTTGGACATCTCCAAAAAACACACACCCGCCAAACAGGCAGTTTGGCAAAAGACCTCGTAGTGAAGCTCACTGCACCTGACAAAAAAGATGCAAAAAAAAACACATATCAGCCATACACAATCGAAGCGCAAAAAATTGCAACAGCTTGTTTCCAAAAATAGTGGTACCCCCAAATCATCCATTTTAATAGGGTTTTCAATTATAAACCATCCATTTTGGGGTACCCCTATTTTCGGAAACACCCATATGAAAAAACAGCCGCTCATCAATTTCGACCTCTAAGATGTGACCAATGGCCACTGTTGTCTCCTCCAAACGCAACATGAGCATTCCCAGTCCTTGGTTGGGTGTGTTTGTTTGTTTGTTTGTTTGGTTGGTTGGTTGGTTGGTTTTTCTTTTTTTTCGGATGGTGGGAAATGTTGAAGAACAAAAGTTGAACTTGAAGGTTGGGGAAGTGAAAAAAATCCTTCCTGCCCCTGAACCAGCCAAAAATTCCAAAAAAGGAAATCACACATGACTCGGGACTTTTTTTTTGCCATTTGGGGAGCACGAAAGTAAAAGTCTACAACTGGAATTTTTCCTACTAAATGATGTGTAATCCTCAAAAGTTCAAAGATTTGCCATTGTCTGTGTGAGACCTGTTTAGTCCGTTTTTAATGAACCTGCAAGCATGTGAATTTTCTAGCCCGCAAGGTGAGAACACTCGATCAGTCCAACCCTTATACCCAAACTTTTCTGAATCACCATCTACCAGGGTTATACTTTGAAGGCTTCTTTCAATAGATTCGTCAGTCAACTCTTCCGTGAAAAAAAACGTGGTGCATGGTTGTGATGAACAAAAACACGGAGTGCCAGATGCATCCGTACTTTTGAATGCCCGATACACACAAAACATGGAGAAAAGAAATTCTCACCTGCAAAGCCGACCAAGCAAACAATGAAGATGATTCAAAGTATGTTTACATATATATCAATATATGTATATATGTATAGACATGTTTTGCTGGACAAAAAAAGGAAAGACATCTATGCTAAAAAAATATTTAAAAAAAAAAAAACTAAGACTAAGATCCAAGTTTGTTCCCAAAAAAAACAGCATTGGATTCACAACTCAACAGTTCGATGCCACGGAAGCCACAACGATTGGGTGATGTCCATAAGGTTATCTCCCTTGGAATTTAGATAGAAAGGCAGTGGAAACTTATGATAGAAAAGGTTTATCAAACGAGATTCTTACTGTGTGCAAGAATGATCACCAAAATAGCACTATCATCTTAAGTTTCATTCAATGACCTAGATTTTGTCATAGTTCATTTGAGATAGTCAAATAGTCAAGTTCCTTCACTTTTGCAAGATAAACATCATCAATCCTACCACCTGCGTTTTTAAAATGACCAAGAAACTGCTTCCTTGCGATGCACACAAAGGCACCTGGCAAACAAAAACCACATGGCCAACTGCAAAAAGCCTCCAACTTTGGGCAGGAGGTTGAAAAAAACGCTGCCCCTTCTGTTTCTCACAAGAAAACTATGGCTTGAAAATATCTGCTTGGTTTCAACCCATATGAAAAATATGATCGTCAAAATGGAAATCTTCCCCCAAATTGGGGTGAAAATTCCAAAAATCGTTGAAACCACCATCTAGACATGCTTGAATATCTTGGGGGGCCTTTCTTATTATATGGTCATGACTTACTTCAAATCCCAAGAGAAGGGGTTGATCAATGTGGCCAAATTATAATATTTCACCAACCTAGGTTTCCCTGAAAGAAGGGGATTTCCCTTACTTAAGCCACCATTTGGGGTGAGGTCGTGTGAGGTCGCTATAATTTGACCAGATCAATCATCCATCATCCCGTGGACCACGCCTCTCTTGAAAGGCGAATCATCACAGTGAGGCGCTGCCCAGCCTGAGATTGCTGACAGGGCCATGCGGCCATGCCTCACCTTTCCTAGGAGAACTGTGGTTGAACCAACCCATTTGAAAAATACCATCCCTGAAACTAACAGTTAGCCCCTGAAAATAGACCCCTGGAAAAGGAGATACCTATTGGAAACCATCATTTTTAGGGGCTATGTTAGTTTTAGGGAGTGTATTGCTCAAATTGGAAATCTTCACCAACTAGGGGTAAAAATGAAAAAAATGTTTGAAACCACCACCTATTCAATGTCTGCAAGGCTGTTCTCTGGAAAATAATTTCTGAAGAAAAGATTTCCCGTGAGCTGTTGAAGGTTGACTCGAATGATGAAATTCAGCACCTCTTTGGTCATACTGTTGATGGAAGAAATCCTGCATCACCTGGGATGTACAAAACCCTCTAAATAATGGGATAAACCATCTATCAACAGTATTTGTCCATACATCCGCAAATGTCGCTGATTCATCAGGCTGCAAGACAAGCAAAAGTCTGTCATCGGACGGGGAATCGGACACGTTTCAGATTGATGAAGATTAAAATTCGCATCAACACGATATATAGATGCCTATGTGGACTTTGTTGGAAATCTACATTAAATGCGTTCATCTGTCAAAATCTGACATGAAATCTGTATTACTTGCTGCTCTTTTATTTTTGGCTTTCTTTCATATATATATTCTCCATATTAGTGCCAGGGTTCAAAAAACTCCCTATATTGGTATAGTATGGTCCATCCCACCTTTAATAGGAGATTGTAAGGTGGGCATATCAACCCTTTACACCCCCAACCTGGGTCGATTGTCATCAACCCATGGGGTCCCACCCCCCAGCCTTCACCACCTTGGGTTTCTCCGTGGTCACACCCGTGGCCCAGTCAAAGGCATCCTCGCAGCTCGCCATTTTTTGGGGGGGTTTTGGGGGACCTTCAACAAACCAAAGAGAAAACACACCGAAGTTCAAAGTTGTTCGTTCCATTTTTTGTTTTGGGGTGCAATTTTTTTTGATTTTTTTCGGGTGTTTAGGGGATGGCACGTTCTTTTTTTGCTTTTGTTTTAGAAGATTTCTGTTAGATACAATCCTCTAATGCATGGCTGATGGAAATCTAAACATCATTGTCATTGCCGTTTCCAATGCGAAAAGCACTCTGGATCTCAAAAACAGACCTCTGAGAAGTACACACCACAGGGTGTCTGATACGTGTTCCAACCACCCAATCGAGGTCTACATTTGGTCTACCCCCCTGTAACAGTCACAAATGAAGGTTTAGGTTGGGATTCCCTACAAAAAAACACATAATCCTGTGGTGACTGGCATCCTGGGTGGGGGGTAGTTCCAAAGTATACACTATTCCCAGCTCCTGAATCTTCTCAATCTCTGCTTCCACTGTGGCAGCATGCACCTCAGTCGTTGAGGGATGCTTCCGTGTATTCCCGTCCCACCAAAAATGGAAGATTTAGACAGGGGAGTACCCACCACAATAGTCCTTAGTATGGGCCTTTGCTAAAGATAAACCACTTCAACTGTGTGACAATTGCATCTTATAGCTTAGATACCTTACGGGATACTATGGAACCATACCAGCAGCTTTGGCAAAAACGCAACCAAGTGGCATGCAAAACTGCCTTAAATCCAGCAGTCAAAGGTCTTGGCATCTCGATGACTTCCATTTGTGCTTTGACATAATCGCTGACCTTGGAGCCAGGGTTGAAATGGGACTGGGCTGGGGATTCCTGCAAGATGAACCGTATGTATATATATATACAATTATATCTATGTATGTTTATACTCCATCAGTCTTTCAAGCATCCATGTTTCCCTGTACTTGATGTTAAACTTCATGAAGACATATATAGGTTTTTGGCACCACATCAACCGGTCTGGGATGGTGCCATCCAAAGTGTCTGCTGGTTCTCCTAACGAATACCACCTGGAAAGTAGATGGCTAGCCACTCCCAATGGTCCTGGTTGATCATGGCCCCTTACAAATCGCCACCTTTTGGGAGTGGCGATCGCCATCTACTTTCACCACAGTGTAATCCATTTATTCATAACCGCTATGGTGATTTCCACGGAAATTCTCAGTCTCCAAATAGCCCCTCGTTGAAAAATAGGATGGGGAACTAGCCCCTTTAAATCTTCAGCTTTCCGCACGAGCCTTTTTTTCTTCAATATTATTGCTTCAACTTATAGATTCACAAAAAAAAGATGCAGAGAAACGCTTCAAACAATCTAAATCTCCCCTCAAATGGAGATGGTAAACGGTGATGTAATCTATTTACCAGGCTTTGTTGAATCCGTTGAACAAAAAAACGTCACCCACATCAGCAAAACTTCAATCCTGGCAAAGGCTTTCTATCAGAGGCCCACATGTTTTTTTTTGGTAGAAAAAATGTATGACCAATGACCAATAAAAAAAAACGTTTTAAGATAGTTTTTTTAGATTCAGAAAGTTCATTACAAAATCAAGGGGCTAATCTTGGGATAACCATTATCAACTGAAATGATTACCTTCCCCCAAATGTCTAAGTTGCCATACCTCCAGTCATGACGGGACCCGACTCCCAGTCCCCCAGTCCCGTGACTCCACCTGAACAGGAGCTGCTTCGTTACAGAGGACTGAGCCACGCCATGCATGGCCTGTGGCACCTTGCAATAGCGAAGGTGAAGGGTGCAACAAGCATCATGTCCATGTAACATCATGTTTTATTGGAGGATCCATCATTTATCTTTTCTAGTTGGTGGTTGAACCAATCCATTTGAAAAATATGAATCAAACTGGAAATCTTCCCAAAAAATAGGGATGAAAAAATATTCTTTTTTTTGAAACCACCACCTAGCTATTCATTATGTGTATATTAGTGTATACTAATATACCACCTGGAAAGTAGATGGCGCAACTCCCATGTATTGGTTGATCTATTCGCCACCTTTTGGGAGTTGCGCCATCTACTTTCACCACGGTGTATATATCTAGACCCCCAATGACCTCTATTCTTAAAGGTCAACCCCCCCAGAACAAGGCCTTTTCCAATCAAAACGAGTGATATTTAGGTTCCAGGTGTGCATTTATGTATATATATATACATATATATATATATATAAATGAAAATAGAAAAACGGGGATATTGATTGATATGAGGGGGCTGAAAAAGTGTCAGGATGTATCAGGTGTATATATATACTTCTGGTTGAAGGGAATAAGAGTTCCCCCAGCCCGGAAGTAGCCAACTGATTGCCTTCATTGAATGGAAGATGAAAGAAAATGATCGACTATGTGAGGCTTCAAAACTGGAATCCTCCCTGAAGTGAGCGAAGTGATTAGTGACACCGGTATCCCCCATGTACAAATATGTATATATATTAGCCTTTAGCTTGTATTCTCCTTGTGATTCCCACTTGGCTAAACTGCATGGCAGATCTAAACAATGGTTCTTCAGAAAGCTTACGGGTGATATTGGGTTCCCTTGTTACTAGGACCACAAATGTTACTTAAGCTTCAAAACAAAGAACTCTACGCGTCTTTTCCTTTTCTCTTAAGACTTCACTGGCAACAAAAATTAAAGCGTTTAAATGTCAAAATGATGTTCCTTCCTATGAAAGATGTACTTCTTTGCAGGTATGCAAGAAACAAGATTTCTATCCACAGAAACATACTTTTCCTTCAGAAAACATCTGTAAAATTACTCAAAGGACTTAACAACCTTCACAGTTCACGGCCCACGATGTTGGATACCCAAAACTAACGGCTGGAGGGCCCCAAAATGATGGGTTGGAAAAGGTAAGTCCCGTTAAACATGGCAATTTGTGGTATCTATGTTAGATTTCTGGGGTGTATGCTTGGTGGTTGATTGGTTCATAGTCTTTCAAACATATCTTGGGATATGTTAATTGCCAGAAAGGTATACTCCCAAACCACCTTTTGGGGGAATGGAAATTTTGAAGAAGACGGGCGCACCTGCGGTGCTCGGCCAATCAGGGAGTTGTCCATTAAGTTGTATCTCCACACTCTGCCCAGCTTTCGCCTCAAGAAAGCCAGCAAAACCAACGGGAGTTTCACCAAGAGTCTCTGGGCTGATTGACGCCCAACAAAACAAACCAACATGAAACCTGAAGATCACAGCCTGGACAAAGGAAAATCATCTTCCAAACCTCTTTGGGTTCAAGATGTTAGTTTTCGGGTCCAGGCCCAAAAAATCACTCAAAGAATAAGTTGCTCAACAAGCCGCAGGAATGTCCCGCTTGGAAGTTAGGATGCATGGTCAGTCGGTTATAACCCACAATTGAAAGGGGTTGTTGTTGGGGGTATCGCCTGGTTACTTCACCAAAAGTAAAACAGACCTCCAATCAGTAGGGTTAGATCACGAGGGTTTTGCTATTGATGCATGAGTTTAATTAAGTTAAAAGGAAAATAAAAGGAAAATGAAAGAACATGAAGGCTGCAATGGTCAGGATCTTGTAAGCTAGTAAGTGTCAGTGTCAAGGTCAGTGCCAAAACCATAAAGAAAAAGCATTGCCAATTGTGTTTTCAATGACTGACAAATGACTTGACCTGGCAAAGACTAAGGCAATTGACATTGACATTGACATGACACATGGGCATGAGAAAGATATTAGACTATGAAAAGATTTCCAACTGTCACTGAATGATGATGATGATGGATATGCTCATGAATGCCCTTAGTGTTTCTTATAATTTCTCATAATTTCTCATGTTATCTCATTTTATCTCATTGTATTCCATTTTATTCCATTTTGAAATTAACAAAAAAAACCTCCTGATCTAAACCCCCCCCTGATACAGGGTACACAGCGAGATGGGTGATTGCTCAAATGCTTACTAGCATCCCAGTTGTTTTTCAATCAACAGTATCGACTGTCTTGCTGGCCATTTGTGAGAAAAAATCAGTTCTGACCCTTTCCTCATGATTTATGTAAAAATAAAAAGGCATGGCGGCCATCCGAAAAAGCCCAATTGCTCATAATGGCCATCGCAGCAGTGAATCAACCACTTAGTTTGGATGCCCCACGTGTTCCTCAGGTTGTTTTTTCACAACAGATTTTTCCAGTTGTTTTGAATTCCTGGTGTTTTTTTCAATTCCTCAGGTATTTTTGCTACAAAAAAAATACCCCATGGAAACCCCAACCGAAACCACCCGAAACCAGGCCTCTTTCAAGGTCATGGGTTGCCTGGTGGCACTCTGTAGCGCTTCTATGGTCATAGAGGACTCGCCCGGCAACAACTGACAGCGTTGCCCAGGTTCCAAAACTCCTGGCAGTTTCCATTGGGTATTTGGAGATTTGCCCCAATGGCCCTACAAGAAAAATATACTGGTGTATAACACACCATAAGAAGATCTCATAGAATTCTAAACGAATTTCTTCCATGACAAAACACACTTTCTACAAAAACATCCTGTTCTTGTCAAGCTGTTTTATTCAAAGGTCCTTGTTCAATGCGTCCACGCACACGTAGACCTTTGCCAGCATTGGTGGCAAAGGACTCAAAGAGAAGCACTTCTAATGCTCCGGACCTGTGTTTTGTTGAGGTAGGGTGGTAGTAGGACTACACAAACAGACGCACGCCATCACTGGGTGTTTTCGATTTTTCAGCTCTTAGGTCATCCGAAAAGTAACAGACTTTCTGAAAAATTGATGGTTGGAAGAGGAAATTTCCTTTTGAAATGGTCTCTTTTTGGGAGACATGTTGATTTTTGAGGGGGTCAGTCATCCGAAATTGTCTTATAACTAGCTTCTCGTTTCAAGTCAAACAAATCTTGCTCAAACAGATCTGTTCATCCCAAAACTAGAAGCTCAGAATGAACCCCTAGCGAGAATCAGCCTAAAAGGTTGGTTAAGATCATCTTTGTGCATTGTAAGTGACAGTTTTGCAGGAATGTCATGTTTTCGTGGCTATTTGTTGAAAGTTTTGAGCTTCACTGCTATCGATTTAAAGCCCCACATGTGCACAATTCTGGTGAATTGTGTTTTTTGCGGCCACCCAAAAAATGCCACTCAAGACACTTGGTATCTTCGCTCTTAGCAGCTTCATCTAAGCAATGAAGCAAAGAGCCAGCTGAATGCCAAGTAGCCTGCGATTTAAGGCGATGCTGACCTCCTCTTAATCATGACCCTTCATATGGGGATATGGCCTAAGCTGACCTTCATGACAAGCCTTCAAAAAATGTTACCCCTTCTTTTAAAGCTGACCCGTTTTCTTGCAAATCGCGAGGTCACAGCTTTCCAGCCTTCTTACCATCCAGTTGATTTGAGTAGCCATCCACTGGCACGAAGATGGCAGCCGCTTGGGAGAAACCTCCATGGAAAAGGTTTTGCAGGGCAAAACCAAGGTGCAAACAAACATGACTGAGGATTCTTGGGGAAAAAGAAGGAAAACAACGGTTGTATGCCTCTTCATAATCATGAGCACTTGGGAATCCCTAGTTTTCAAAAAGCTCTGAAAACATCGGAAAAAAAATGTTGTTATCAGAAACTTTCAGCATTTTACGATCATACAGCAACCCGGAAAAAAAACCCTGAACAAGAAAAGTTTCTTAAAATTCACGAATCGCCACCCAGGCGTAATTCGTGAACGAATCCTCCCAGGCTTGCAGGCCTTGATCATTGAGAAAAAAAAACATCTTTCAGGAAAGAAACCTGTTACTGGTTAGGGTTTAGGGTTTTGGGTTCTGGTTAGTGAACCACTTTTCAGACTTGTTTGGTTCTGGTAAGCAAATGATATCACCCTCCTGGTGGCGGTATGTAACGCTTCAAAAAAAACAGGTATATAACCTTGTAGGGAGTTGTAGGGCAACCTACGACCCACCGTAAGTACCAGAAGAATGAAGCTACTTGGACTCTGGTTTTTCCATGGGGGGCGATACTATAAGTCCTTCCAAAACAATATATGGTTGCATGGTCAAGAGGCAGTAACTGTATACTATCTATATATACTTACCAAGCAGGTCATTTGTGTACATTTTGTACCACCTAGCATCCATTTCCAGAACCCCGAAATCTTTCCCTGGAATCTGATGGCAAACATGATGTAAGTAGGTTACTACAACAATGGCGAAATCTAGCCCTTTTTTACCTTCACTTGTGAATATCAGTCTGTTGCGACTGGATCCTCCGATTTGTCCGGCCTGCATTCGTGATTTTCGGCGTCAAAGCAGTTGCCACTTCATCAAATCGATCTTGAGACCAAGAGACATCTTCCATTTTGGTCACCGCCACTAACAACCTCTGACTTGAGGCTTGGGTCGCCATCCAAGTGACACATTAGCCTTTGTGACATTCTATTCTACTGGTTGGTTCATAGGGATCCTTGGATTCATATAGTACACAGGGTAGGCCACTCCGCTACATCTACATAAACTAGATAACAAAGGTTTCTTCCTCCCGGGTCGGGGAGTACATTTGATGTGATGGGTCTGCGTTTTTTTAACGTATGGCGGTTCCGACCTAAGAGGGTGAGATAATAAGTGACAGCATCATCACAGCATCACGTGTGACGTCCTTTTGCCAATGGAGCCATCTTGGATGATCAGTGAGACGCTTTGTGACCCATGAATCATCCTTGTTAGGAAATATATACCTATGATCATAATATCATATAATTGTACTGTGAGACTACATCATGTATGTATGTATATATATCATACATAACATACATAACATATACCTGTGTACATATGTATATGTATACTACACATATGTATAATATGAATCAACATCACATATGAATATACATATATCCTACATATGTTCAATAAAATATACGATAGATGTTAATATACTATATATGTTAAGATATTAACGTATACATTCCCCTCTAAAACCTTAAATGGGAATCAACACTGCTCCTTCAACCAAAGTCACTTCCTGGCGCCAAGACCTTTAGCCACTCGTAGCTGCTCAGCCAATGCAGAAGTGCCACTGGCCTGTTCACCGCAACAGCACCCGTCCGGATGGCGTTTGGCGTTTGGCGTAGCCGTTTTTGAAGGGATCATGGGGATGTTGTCTTGTCTTTTTTGGGGGGGGTTGGGGATATTTTTTGTTGAAACAGCTTTTGTTTCAGGGTTGGTCATGGTTATTTTTTGGGTGGTGGGATCTTTGTTGGAGTAGTTTTTTGGGGCCTTGTGTGTTGAAAGTCGGTTTCAAGGGTTAGAAACACGAGTGTCGCCTGTTGTCCTTTTCGGCGGCAAGAACTCAACCGCTACAGCGGCTACACAGTGTGGCTTCTGCTTGGATGTCACAGGAAGTTAGGATCAATGGTTAGGATCAGTGGGTTATAACCCCAATATACCCCAGTTATAAGTATGTTATAACCCATTGATCCTAACCATTGATCCTAACTTCCTGGGACATCCAAGCGGAGTCACCCCACCTCTCTCAACGCGGCTTCCAACTCTCTTCCTTTGGCAGAAACCACCAGTAGTGCAATGTCAGCTTCGGCCGCTGCTTGGACAGCTTGTGGTAGGCATCGTCTGCCTTCACCCGAAAAAACAAAAAAACGGATTCATGGGGCAACAAAAACCTTTCCAAAGGTTCGGACAGAAGCTTAGAAAAGTTTAC
Organism: Breviolum minutum Mf 1.05b.01; assembly: GCA_000507305.1. NCBI lineage: Eukaryota > Dinophyceae > Suessiales > Symbiodiniaceae > Breviolum > Breviolum minutum. The sequence goes on from DF241049.1 coordinate 74,608, forward strand.
GAAGTGTAGCCAAAAATCTGGTAAACAAACATCGCACTTGGAAATGCCCCGCATTTGACGTATAAATGTTGTCAACCTCTTCCTTGTTGGAAGTGCGAAGCAGAAAAAAACGCCACCATGAAACACAGGTTCCTTTTTGCAACAAATCCTGTTTAACCGTGTCGTTTATCGCAACCTTTACCCATCGATTGTCCAACTGCAAGGCCCTCAAAACATCAACCCTGCCTCCAGGGACATCCAACAGAGTAAACTCCACACCACTTGGAGACCTGAGCCCATCTTCACGTTGCAGTTCTTCACAGGCTTCACGTTCCAATTCCTGATGGATTGATTGTTTTCATTGTTTACGACGTTTGGAGTGATGACAGGTTTTTTTTGTGGCCAACATTTCCCAAAAGAGACCTCTAATCTTACGACATTCATCCGCAAACTTTGTTCATTTGGCTCATGGATTGAAAAAAACGATCGGATGATTTTTGCCCACATAGGCTCATCACTTGGACATATGTCATTCCCTTGGCTAATGAATGTTGTGTCGAAGCAAGGTGCTTTATGCCACTGATTGGTTTGTAAGTCTATGTTTCATTCTATATAGTTACAAATTCCAATTGAGCATCCAAGTGGTTGGGAGATTGACAGATGATTAATGCCACATTGTAGAAGCAAAAGTGCCTTTTATTTTGTTCAGCAACCATGGCTAGTTGTAGTTCCAAGTTGATGGCAATGTCAAAAGCTACCTGAAAAACTCCAATCGTTGTGGCAAAAGTAATGGGATTTTCATGGGGTTTACTGTTGCAACCTCGCTCCACACCTCAACAGATTCCGTAAACTGAGTGCACTTGCAGTATGGAGTGAAACATAAAGATTGATGATCGTAACTCCCCCAATTCCTGGTTGGGTATTCCACCCATCAATCACACTCAAAAAAAATGCCATTATTCATATCTATTACAACAAAAAAACACACAAAACACTTCGGGATTCGAACAGAATCCAAGGCAGCTTCCACCCAACCCAGGTGTGTCGCGTTTAAGTCCTTCCGCCGCTTCATCAACTCGCGCTCGGAAATCGCTCCAGCAGTCAGCATCAGGGCACCCACCAAGGTGGATTTTCCAGAGCCTGGAATTTTTAAGGCACCCCCCAAAAATATGCCTGTAAAAAACGACTAGCATGAAAGAAATACATGGAATAAATGCATGGATGATGTCGTTTTTTGTTAAGATTCTATTTAGTTGGATTGCGCAAAATCGTGCAAATGTACAGATGTTATTTAATTTTCACGTCAACCATCCAGATGTTGCTTGCCAACGTTTCGTGGGAAATCGGAAGCTCTTTAACTCTGCATTTCGCGGACCCAAAATCGCTTCACAAAAAAGCTCACCGCAAACCCAAAAAAACAGGCCATACCATGCCTATATATACACAGATTTTTAGTTGAGGCATGGGAATATATGAAATGATTCCATTCCACACGACAAGACCAGGCCTTGATGACCAAGTACCGCTACTGTGACTTGTACTTCCGCTGGAAGTGCTTCACGTTCCAAGGTTGCAGCTGCTGCAGCTGCTGCAGCACTTGGTGGTAACCCAGCAGCGGCCGCTTTCTTCGCGCGGTCCTTAGGGTCGACTTCGAAAGCGAAGAATCGAAGAAATCTTGGATCACTACAAGTCCTACACCTAAAAGGTTGAGGTGAAGGTGCATTTTGGGGGGGATTCCTATAGTAAAACCATCATTTGGGGTGACCTCGCCTGAGGTCGCCATAATTTGCCCAGTTGGGAATTCAGGGATTTTGGTGGATGGTTTAGGTACAAATCATCCTATCTCGTGGATGAGATGAAAGTTTCTTGTGATATCCTGTGGAATATGATTCACCCACAGATGGAAGATTCACCTGTTAAAATGACCTTGCAAAATCTCAATAATTATCATACTTTCAGGGCATTCATTGATTCTCCTCATTTCATTCTTCTCTTCACTTTTTTTAGGGGGCTCCAATGACTCCAATGTCTCATCAGGATCAGGCCCTGCTGTGAATCGTTGAACCTTCTGTCTCACCAAGCGGCAGCCTTCTCTTTGATTTCACGCCTTGGCAGGATTCTTTGAAGCCACCGAAGTGTGGGACCGACGGACAAAAAGACCGACCGACCGTATAGACAAGGGTTTATCATCAATATGGGATATTTCTCATGGATCAAGCAGCAACCTATAATTGGTGCTAGGATTCCTGAAGCATCAACAGTAGCTCCCAAGTAAACCATCCAACGTCTCCCTAGCTCGCCATATCCACTCCACCTCCGCAGTTCTGCGCGTTTCCTGCGCTCTTCCTTTTCGACCTGCCAGACGTTTGTCCGCTTGGCTCTTCACATTTGGGGTGTCCACCCAACTTGGGTACAGCAAACCCCCCAAACAAAGGGCCAAATTAATGAGTCGGAGTGGAATGGCGTTCCAATTTTGATCACCCCAAGATTATCTAATGACCCCTGATATTGAATCTGGATGAATTCGGATGAATCTGATCATTGACATAATCTGGATGCAACCCTGACATAGCTGCCATTCCTCCAAGGGCTGAAAATAGAACTAAAAAGTGATGTCACATTGAAATACGTCCGGATGTTTTTTCGTTTTTCAATGGTGTTGTCCTACCACAACCCTTCCAATCTAGCACTATCCAATGATCTGCTTGTGAAACATTTTGCAGGTCATAACTTTTCTTCAAGAAATTCAGGTTGGAACCTGAAAAAATGGAGCCTTTCAAAACCAACAAGAACCAATTGTTGGGGGATTCAAAAGAGTTGCAAACTTAGAGGAGTTGAATTGTCGACAGAGCTGTTGGTCTTTTCAAGGCGACCTTTTTTTTGGTGATGAAAAACTAACAAGAATCGTGCATGGTCCATGTGGTAAATAGCTCCCCTATCAACCACTCCTTGTAGCAGATTTGCATGTGATTCTAGAATATCTTACCCTCCAGGGAACTAACATATCCCACCTTGGGAAAAGGAAAAGCATCTTCAACAGTGCCTTGGTAGGGGATATGTTAGTGTTAGGGAGTGTAGATATTGCAGCGCCAGTATGGGGTCCCGTTTCCTTTTTTTCAGGTCGTGAAGAGTCTGAACCATTTTTTCTTCAAGCATCCCACAATTAAAAAAAAACAGACAAAAAAACCCTTCGGTTTTTCTGTGTCGTTTCGATTGTGGGAAATAAGTAACTTTAAGGATTTTACCCTTCATTCCTCCCATAATCATGGAAGTGGAAAAATAGATCTCTCAAAGTGTACTTCCCCCTTCAATATATAGCCATTTTATGCCATTTTCGACTTGCATGATTGGTGTAGAATCTAGAAAGCCTTCATCCACTTAGAACCCACTTATATGAATTTTTGAGAGGGGCCTATGTTGATCCAAACTGATCCCCGGCTCCAAGTGGAGTTTTTTTTTCGGAAAACTTCGGCTGCACCCACCTCTTCCCTACGTCGAGCTTCCTCCTGGGTGGGTTGGTGTCATTGATGAATGTTGGTGCTGCTTGCTGCTGCAAGCCAAATTCAAAGATTGCCATGTTCATGATCTTGTTCTTTCATCATCATCATCATCATCATCATCATCATCATCATCATCACCATCATCAGCCCCACTGAACAACATTTCCACCATGAGAACCTAAAACATCTATATCATTTATATATTCTCAGTTGGATTTTGATCACTTGAGGAGCCCAACTTCGGTTTCCACCTTGGCTTCCAGCTCATCCAAACCTGAGGGGTTTTTGTCGGTTTTTGAGGGTGTTTTGGGGGGGGGTTAGGGTTCTTAAGGTTTAGGGTTTGTAGGATTTAGGGTTTAGGGTTTGTAGGGTTTGTAGGGTTTAGGGTTTATAGTTGAGATCTTGGAATGGAAAAAGTTTGGCGTGAAAACTTATATCCGGCAATCGGAAAGGATCATGCGTCATCCGGGTTTGAAAAAAATGGTTTCTTCTTTTGAACAGAAATCGTGATATGCTGTTCCATGACTTTTTCCCACCCTTTGTTTTTTATACCAAGGTTGTTTTCGTCTCAGCCCTGAAAAAAAAACCTGTTTCACGAAACCCCAAGGAGATCATCACCATTCTCCGAAAAGCTATACAACGGCTGGATACAGTACCCAAAATGGATTGGAAATGGAAAGCCAAAAAAACATCCCTTTAAACATGGTACCAACGTTGGTATCTATGTTAGATCTCTGCGCTTTTTATGTCTTGGCTCGGTCCACCCCCCAACGGTGGTCGCAAAGCCATCATCAGTTACGCCAAACTCCACCGCGTTAAGCGACGTCGAAGCTCTTCGGCTGCACGTTCTTCTTCAGCCTGGCGTTCGGCCTGACATTTCCGACGGCCGAATGCTGCAGTGTGGGGAGGAATCGCGGTTTTTTGTTCCTCACCCCAGGGGATCCTTTGACCCTCCAATGGAAGGGTTATCAAACCTGACATCCCGCAAAATGGTGTGTTTTGGTCTTCAAAATAGGAAAAGGCCTCAAAGAGGGGTCAGGATCCTTAGGGTTTTTAGAAAAAAAGGGCTTCCGGGCTTGATGTTTTTGTTAAGGAAGGTGTCATTATTATATTATTAAACCACAAGACATCTTCAAAAAAATTGAAGTTGAATGAAGTTTGCAAGGAATGAAATTGAATTTGCAACCTTTTTTTGCCACCCTTTATGCAACTTCAGAGAATTTGAAACAGTCATAAACCTTCAGGATGTTTTTCATCCAATTTCGTGCCTCTCGTCGACGTTCCTCCTCTGCACGCTTTTCCTGTTATAGCCAAGTTGCTGAAAAAATCACTAAATCACCACTTGCATCTTGGTAAACTGGCTGTTTTGGTCCCCTTCCACACTTGAGTCATAGGTAGAATCCTACTACGCAAATGCACCCAGAGAAAAAAATGAGAAAACACCGCCATAGGTAAGTTCAGCATGGCACAACATGGCACAACTACACCTCCCCATGTCTAGGAAGGATGCCGTTCAACCATCTTTCAACTGGAGCTGAGATCAACTGACCTCTTTTTGTTGTAAAAGTTTCAATGGAAATAGCCTTTTCTTAAGGGAGTCTTTTTTCCCAGGCCGGCATCCCGAATCCCTTCATCATGAGGCTCCTCAAATTTTCCAGCTAAAAAGACTTGCAAGCTGGAATTCTTGCTTGGTGGAAAAATTCAGCCCTGGTGCAATAACTCGCTGTGTTCACATGTTTTTTTCCATGAAAGTCCGCACCTCTCTCTCTTTCCTTCGCCTTTGTTCCTCCCGTTCCCTTTCTCTCCTTGGCTCCAGAAATGCAACAAAACCGATGAAGTGAAAGGCTCATAGCGTTGTGAGACCGTGTGACCGGGTACACTGGAGGTAAATTAAAGGTTGATCAAAAAAATACCCTTCCTCCAACAATCAGTTCACTCTGACTTTGGGTATCCGGGAATCTCATCTTCCAACATGTTCAGATTAGATCAGTTGTATTTTTCTCTCTGAAAATCAGTTTTCAAAAGTCAGCTTCAAATATTCTAGGCCCTAGGCCCTCAAAAAAAGCTAAAAATCCTAGGTGCAGAAACCAAAAAAAACATCCAACCTGCATGCTTGGTGCATTCTGTAAAACCTTTTCCCTCCCGGCTCGGTCTTCCCCAACCCGTCTTCCGGGTTTCAACGGATGGCCATCCTGGTTGTTTGATAGGGATCTCTATAATGGTTTATTATAATCCCCATATAACTGTGTAGTATACCCTCCAGGGAACGATGCCATATCCCCACAAAATGGCATTTTGAGTCGATGATTTTCCTTTTCCCGTTTGGTGGGATATGTTAGTTCCCTGGAGGGTAATCCCCTAGATACCCCTAAACAACTAGGGTTTTGTTCATTGCTCAGTTGAGATTGTTCCCTTATCATCCTATCATTTGCAAAGTTCTTAACATCTCAGGTGGTGCAGGAATCACACTGCCATCCACTATGTGCGTGATAGCGGACCAGTGGATTTTTCCCCTATGAATTGTTCAAGAGGATTAAAAAGCAAGGAGTCTTGTGTATGTATATATAAATATATACACAGGTATTGTATCTATATGTAAATATGTAAATGTATATAAATATATTTATAGACATATATAATATCATATATATATACATGTGTGTATATATATATATGTATACACCACAACTTTAAAATATATTACCATAACACTGGATTCAACCATCAAGTCAAGGGATCATGAGTTTGTTCCATCAAAAAACATGCCGACACCTGCCGTTTTTGGTTTTAGACATTGTCATCATCGCCGGGCAAGTCACCGTTTTTCTTCCTCCTCTTTGCGTCTCTGAGCTTCTTGTTCTTTTCTTGCAGCTTCCTCAAAGATCAATTTTGGTAGTAGCACATCCATGGTGTTTCTAAGGAAAAACAAAAATTTGTGTGTATATATATATATGTATACATATCCCATCTGTTTGTGTTGATTAGTTACTGTGGTTATAGCAAAGTGCCCTTGTATAAATCAAGCCACAACAAGTAGGCTTTTTCTTTCGTGGCTCATCATGAGGACCAGGTGCTCATTTTAAAGAGACTGGCTATCAATCAAGTTGATGAGTTCATGCATTCATGCTGATGATTCGTTACTATATTTTGCGCTTTTATGTTACACACCAAATGATGAATTACGATGATTCATAATTAAGTGCAACTAGGGTATGCTTATCACATTGTTTCATTCAAATGAACGACTTGCAGGGTTGTTTGATGCTTCTTAGATGTTTCGAGTAGATGTCAAGGCCATCATCAGACCATCCTGAGACCGCAAGTCTCCTATTTTGAAGGTTTTGACAATGACATTCTTTTTCAGTTTCCCACTTGTTGAAAAATGTCATCTTCCCAATCATATTGAAATTTGCCATTTTAGTTGGGGGAGATGTTCGGAGAATATGTCCTATGATGTTGCATAACCCAACGATAAAAGGATTCCCGGATCCTACATGATTGGAGAGGGTTCTACGTCCCTGAGATGTGGTAGGTCTTCCAATCAGCGTCTTTTTTGGGGCGGACTTATCATAGTTTTCAGGATTTTTCCATCAAGTTACGCTGAAAAATTGTTAGGGTTGGTGGCGGCTGGGTGTTCCTGAAATTCACCTAGATTTTGATCACAAAAAAAAACGCCAACGATTTTGTCATTCACTGCCTCCTGTTGTCGTCGTCTTCGCCGCTCTTCTCGCAGCATTGCATCATCCTCTGCATCTTTTTGCCGTCGGAGTCGCAAGGCATCCTCCTGAGGAACCCGCGCAAGAACTGTCCGGAAACCATGCTGCAAATAGCCCGAAAAAAGGGAAGGATTCCAATGATTCTCCCAAAAAAATGGTGAGAAGAAACCCCTTTTTTGATCTAGTTTTTTGGGGATGCCTTCTTTTTTTTTGCGAAAAAAAAATGGTGACCCTCCTTGTCTGTGTTCTTTTCCTTTTCTGCCTTGGTCTTTCCTGAGCGGGGAGATCATGGTGCATTTTATCATTCTGGGCAAATGAGAATAATTCCTACCATGCGAAGCCACAGCCCTCATTTATAGTGGTTACAAACCATATTTCTAGGGATGAAAAATTAAAACCTTCATTTTTTAATGGTTTTGAGTTTTGGGGTGATGAAACCCTGAATTAATGGCTTTTTTCTCTTGTGTGTGTGTGTGGGAATTCTGAATGCAAATTGCTCAACCTGAATTATGTAAGGGCATTTTCTTTTGAGGATTCGCTGGCTGAGGTTTTGTAAATTTTGTCCAGATTCTTCAACGAAAATGTCGAAAAGGTCATTTTGGTGATGATGCCCCAGTTCCCAAGAAACCCCGGAGGTCAAATCGGAGGTCATTGAAAAGAGGTGACGAACCAAACTCAAATGTTATGAACAAACTCACGAAAAAGAGATCAACTCTATCTTTGAGGTACCTTTACCTGGCATGGGACCCGATGATGGTACTCGGTAACTTGGCCTAAAAAGGAAACTCATCTTTCAACGACCTAAAAAACCCTCACCTTTCACGACCGATCTTGTAGGACATCTCCTTGATCTTTTGTTTACACTCCTTGAAAGTAACTACTAGTATATCCCACAAAAGACCCTTAAAACAGGCCTTTTGAACTAAGGAAAATCTCCTCTTCCAGCTTCCAATCATTCCAATCCGTGATTTTCGGAGAGAAACTCGTCACTCTAATATGACCAAAACTCACCTGCCAAGTTCAAGTTACCCGAGTTCAGACTTTGCCACTGAGGGACGCTTTTCTTCTGCCACACGCTCGGCGTGTTTAATGGCCTCATCACCAACTGACGTTGGTTGACATGCTGGCATGCGTGTTCATCTGTCCATCAATCTTGACCAAACAAAAGCTGCTGGACATCTATCTAGGCCTGGCATCTGGAGCTACTCTCTTTCTCATCTACCAATCGAAATCTCTGTGTCTAAGTGTCGCTTTCTCGCTCTGTCTGTCTTCCTGCCTGCCTGCCTGTCTGACTGACTGACTGACTGACTGACTGACTGACTGACAGACTGATTGAACGAAGGACCAAAGGGACAAAGCAAAGAAGAAATAATCCGGGAACCAACAACAATCGAACCACAGTTTGAAATCTTGAAAAATAAAAAGCTACCAGCTGATCTGACCCCAAGAATCTGACCCCCGGAACACTTTCAAGGATTATGTACATCAATTTACCAACTAGCCAAGTGACCAATTTCGTACCCAAGTATATTCCCATGTCATGTAATTGACCATACACACCTGTTCTTCGGCAAGGGAATTGGAAGGTCATGGATAATGCACGCGCAGAAATGAAACATGCAAGAACTAAATAACGATTCATACTCAGTATTCATCATTCATGGCTTGGAATCATCCAACTGAAACAATCACATTTTACTTTCTTTGGTGGATATTTGTGGATGTCTCAGGTTCCCGGACCTCCTCAACCTCCTTCTGCTTTTGCTCTGCCTCTCGCCGAGCTTGCTCCTAGGGGAAGAAAGTCAAGGAAGCTCAAATGTTTTTTATACAATGCCATTTCTAGGAACCTGTTTGAACAACAAATCCTGGTTGGTGGTTTCAACCCATCCGAAAAATATTCGTCAAAATGGGAATCTTCCCCAAATAGGGGTGAAAAATGAAAAATATTTCAAATCACCACTCAAAAATCATGTTTCATGAATATGGCGTGAAATTGCCGGCCATTTCATGCTGAGTCATAGATATTTCAATCATCTAAAACCGTCCACTTTTTTCTCATGCTTGCAGCAGATTCGAAACGCGAGGTTTTTGGTTTGGGGAGCAACAGAAAACCGCAAAATTTCGTCAGACGCAGGAGTCCTATCATGGGCCATCATAACCTTTCCTAAGAGATCTGTATGAGTTCATCAACAACCCGAATAAAACAGGGCGTTTTTCATTGCACAGAAAGAGACGTTCACCTCTTGAAGAGCTACAACTCATCACGGATCGAGTTTGTTGTTTGAAGTAGGAACCGGCAGAATTTTTGGTTAGTCAGAAGTAGATGGCACAAATTCTACATATCAAGTATTGTTTTGCATTAGCCGTAAGCCACGTGCTAACCCTGACCCCAAGGCAACCCAACCCTTGGCTGTGTCCTGTGCTTCTTGCTCTTCCCGTAGCTTTCCTGAGTGAAAACCATGTGTTGTTTGTATGCAACTGGGCTCCCGAAAACTTCCAGGATACATGGAAAGAACAAATTTCACTCAAGAAGTCGGAGAGTCTGGATTTCCAACAACTGGGAAACCCTCCTGGAAAACCGAACAAACATAGCCCATAGTAAAATCTCCATTTTCCCCGGTAAATAGCCATCAAAATTCAGGTGGATGTTCCAGCCAGCTATGGGCTAGTTTACGGGATGTTGTTCAAAAAATATGCATGCCGTTTACCTCTAAAATAAATGGATGCAAATCCTACCCTAGAGATTCACCCACTGCAAGGTTAGAGATTACATTGGTGGTACCTGTCGGATGCTATCTGTGATTGCCTGGATATTCCCGCACTAGCTCACTAGCTCCCGCCTAAGCTTTCAGGATCTTCATGAAAATATGTGCCATATCGATTGTTTCCTGGATTTTCTCGTTTGTCAAACTGTATTTTTGGAGAACCTGGAAAAAAACGTTGACCACAGAGAAATCAGTTTGGATTCCGAAATTCCTTTACGAAAACTTCACCTTTCTAGAACAAAACTCCACCCCTTTCCACCTCCTGGCCATAGTGTTGGAAGAAATCCTGCACCATTTGATAGTTTATCCATGTTTATCCCATCATTTACGACGGGTTTCATATATCCAAACGGTGGGAAAGGCCTTGGGATTTCTGAACCATCAACAGTACGATTTCCCATCACATGTACCGAGGATCGAATCTTTTCTTCTAGCAAGCGACGTTCACGTCGACGTTCCGCCTTTTATGCTTCATGGCTGCTGAAAGATTCTTCCTGAAAAATAGTTCCCCAGGTTACCCAAGTAACTAACAAATACATACATATCATATATACATATATGTATATGTAAATATACATATATATATATATTGAATTGGATACCGCACATGGTTGAATGTATGTTGTACACATAGGATGCTCTTCCACCAATGACATGTTTTTAATGTTGGTGGTTCAGCCCATTCCGGGAATCCCAGCAAATCTAAAAAGAGTCTCACAAACGGGTATATTTGCCCAAAAACTGCTTAACAACCATCCAAGAAAATTACAACACACCCGTAGAGCACACCCCAGGCAATACCCCCAGCCCGCTGTGAAAGGAATCCCTTTATAGCCTGTTGGTAAAGGTTTAGGGGGTGTGTTCCCAAGGTGTGTTGAAACAATCTTAGAAACCAATATAAAAAAAAAAACATCAAGAAACTATCAACTGACCCTTCCTACATTCATGAATGAAAATAAAACTGACTCATGAACTACATCATCCATCTATGTAGGATCGTTCTTTTTAGTGATTTCTATTCACTATTCACCACAGGCTCGCAACTTTTTATCTATTCATGGATTTCGAACTATGGATCCACTTCTAAACTACATGTTTCGTTGTGTGGCGTAGGGTGGCCGCTGCAACCCACCATTACCCCAACGAGGAGAAGGGCCAGAAGTCACCAAGCAACAGTTGGCCCCGAACTGTGTTTTTTGTAAAATCTTTCCCTAAAATCCTACCCACAAGCGCAACTAGGTTGATTTGATTTTCAAATATCTTTAGGGTGTTCATTCAAGCTGTTTCACTAGCTAATCAAAGAACAAAAAAGGGAGCTTTCCTCACCCTGCGCGTCCTGCTAAACTGCTAAGCCTCTCTGGCCAGTGTTGATAGTTCAGAGATTGATGAGTTCTGTGGAAAACCATGGTCTTTTATCTTCTATATCTTGCTGCCTAGTAACAGTCACCACCAGGATTATTACAGTTTTAGTAGGGGATCCCTATAAACCTTCATTTGCCACTGTTACTGGGAGGGGGTACAACCCAATCTACATCCCAGGTTGATGTAAATTTCAGGTACCTAAAAATGTCTTCGGAACCGCCACATCGACAGATTCGGGGAAGCAGCAACTCCAACTCCCCCCCCTTTTGGGAGGTATAGTCGTACCCTTCATTCTTAGGTATCAAAAAAATGATTGGTGATACCTTAAAAGTACTGTATTTCCAAAAAAATATCATGTCCAAAAAGAATTTAGCTAATGATACCTCATCCACCTGTGGATCACAAAAAAAGGTAGCTATGAAATATGAGTTTTGGTGGATTTTTCAGGCGGTTTTGTTCCATCAAAAAGTGGCATTTAACCTGCCACCTCAACACCAAACAAAGATATCAATGCAAGGGACCTGCAGCTCTGATGTTTTTTGGCCCCCAGATCCACCGGCGTTCGTGTCGTGGACCCAAGATTCGGGATTCCCAAAAGAATCCCAATCATCTTAAGTGCCGGTGGTTTTTCGCCACCCATTTTGAACATATGGATCGTCAAATTGGATCATCTCCCCAAGTTAGGGGTGAACATGAAAAATTCCCTAACCACTCACCCACCTTTTCATGATGCAGAAATCCATGATTCATTACACATGTCCACTTGGAGGCTTTAGCAAAAAGCCAGATTGTTGAAACAACAACCCCTGGATACCTTAAGTACTCTACCAGCTTCAATGGACAAACAATCTTTAGAAATTCTGCCTGTTGAACTCACCGTCGTCAAGTCATTTCCCATCCCATGGTCCAATCCGGGAGTTTTACAACAAGCCTCCCGTCGTCGTTGAGCTTCATCTTCTTGTCGTTTTTTTTGCTCTTCTTGTACCAGCTCCTTTTTTTGGTAGGTAATCGTTTGAACAGCTTGAGGTGTGCCCCCCATGGTGTGTCATTCAAGTTTAACGATGGATCATTATAATAGGTGGACTATTCATGTATACAGCAAAAGATAGGGGGAAATTCTGAAACGGGGCTGGGTCAAAGGTGGTAAGATGTTCAAACAACCGGAAATGACAGAGGGTGAGATATTCCTCCCAAGTGATCGATCAGTAGCACGCCTTGAGCCAAAACGTTTCAAGTCCCCCCCCTTAACCGTGTGAAGCAACAAGTTTTCCAAAAGCACAGGCATGGAACCTCCCCGGCCAAGGTTCCGCGCCAGCGCAGGACAAGAGAAAGAAGCATTCGAACGGTTAAGGAGAGTTCTTTCAATGCAAATTGTACAGGAAAGCAAATTCCAAACAAATTCTCTTTAAAGTGCAATCACCATTTACCCTTTGGGTAGTGATCTTACCTTTTGGAGATGAAGTGAACCGCCACAAGCCAAAATTCTTTACTTTGTAAAGCATGACTTCTGGAGATTCTAGAGTCAGACGTTTACGTCGGATCACAGCAATGATTGCCGTCCAGAGGATGCAGAGAGACCAAAGCCAGTTGAAGAACCATATCAAAGGCCAAAGGTTGTTATGCCGTAAACATTTCCTTAGATGGTATTCCGCGCAATGCGCAGGTAACACCCCTGGGCTTATGTTTAGACACTTAACCTTTTAAACCACAAGGTCCCTGAGGTTCATGTTTCCTTAGTAGGAGGCTGGTCAATCTGGCACCTCAGTAGACAGTCTTTTTGAAGTNCCCTTCCCAAATATCTTCCCGGAACCGTGACCCCATCGACGTTTACGTGCTTTTGCAGAACCTTCCAAAATTCACCTACTGCGGCTCCGTTTCCTGCGCAGATTATATCGTCTACGTAAGCGGCAACCAACACTTTAGAAGTGCTATTGAACCACAGCGATGGGAAGTTTTCTACAGCATCGAATGTCATCTTTGAAGTGAGAATGTCATTTTGATGTTCAAACCAATAATCCCCAGCCTCCGTCCCAACCTAAAGGTCTTCTCCCATCCGCTCAACCAACACAGCTTCGGTAGCACCACCCAGGTAGGGGTGTCACTGCGAAGGGTGGCTTGAAGATATGCCTTCTTGGCATCTGCTATCAAAACGGTGCTATTTGCCAGCATACCGTAGAATAAAACTAATGAGATTGTTTGCATTGAGGCTGGCTGGGAATGAAGATCCCAAAATTGAGCAGGTTGGCCAAATTGGTCACGCGTGGCGTCTCCGCGAAACACTAGTCTACCTTTGTGTTGAGATAAACTAGGTCCGAGCTCGTCATTTTTGATGGGACCTATAGCCATGATCTCGGCCACGTGGATTTTGGTCCGAGTCTCCCTAGCCCATCTCTTGAGATCGCTTAGTTCGCATACTGAGCTATCGTCCCAAACCTGCATTTCTCTGACCTCACTACCTTCCTTTTGTATTGCTTCTACTGCTTTTGGATCATGCTCTATCTCCTTACGCGACAGCACTCTATGCACCAGGGCTTGAGCGTGCTGGAAGCATTTACCATCCGCGAGCTGTTCTGAAATCCTTCCCCATTTTTCGGACAATGGGTGGTCCCCTTCTTCAATTGGAACCGTTGGCATGGCGGGGATCCCTTTCAAGAATTCAGCTGGGAACAATGGTCCAAGGATTGAAATTGCCATTTCCCTGTTGTAGAAACCACTAAGATAAGCCAAATTACCCCCCTCCAACTTATCATGAACAAAGCCTTTGGGGTGACAACATCTACGACTGTCAAGTTCAATTGCTAGTCGTTTGTGCGTGGTAATTATTCTCCATGGTTTGAGAGGCTTCAACCCCTTGATTGTCAAATTGAACCCACAACCGCAGGGGTAAGTTGCAAACATGTTGTGCTTCGTCAGCATGTCACTCAGCTCTTCAACCTCCACCCATCCAGTACAGAAACGAGGCCATTCGAACGAGGCTGACCCCCCCGACTCGATGGCCAAATCTGCCAAGCCGGAAAAGTTACTAACCAACTCCCTAGATTCCTCCCTTCTGTTCTGCAAGTCTTCATTGAACTCTTCATCCAAGATTTTCTCGTTTAGATGTTGCCAAGAGCACCATGGAGTGCAAGGTAAAGACCCCCAAAGATGGAACGCCTCCCCTATATCAATCCTTTCCTGTGCCCAGAGTACTACTTGATGCAAATCAAACGGGTTTGACAAATCGCACACATTGCGAGAAAGACCAATATATGGAATACCGAGTTCCTCACATACCTTGGAAATTTCACTACATTTTGAGCAGCAGAATTCTACGAACCACATCTTTCTCAATGGTCTTCCGGAAGGTTTCCCACCGGCAACCTGAGCAGTCATAGCTTTTGCAAGTCTTACCGAAAGAGGTTCCTCCTGAGCCCCCCCGATCTCGACGGCCTCAAGGAAGATTGAAGCAATTGCCCCTGTTCCCCTTTCAGTATTTTGGATGAGATCTTTAACCCCACCCCCAGAAGCAATCAAAGCTCTAGATTTTCTAAGCCTGTCAAGCTTCTCATTGTACTCTGGATCCTCAAGGTCCAGATCTTCCAAGCGACCTACCTCACCTGGATCCTCGACTGTCGAAGGCAAATATGAAGGATTGCTTTCCAACTCATCCTCTGAAATTGCGCCTGCGTTTTCCCCAACATCCGGTGCACCCCCAACACGTGCACTTGTTGAAGGTTCTTTACTTTCTGTTGAGGTTGTTCCCTCAAGGCGGCGCTTCACCGGCTCGGCGTGGTCCAACAATTCGTTGAATCTGGCCCGACATGCACTAGAATGCGCGTAAGTTCCATACTTACATCCTTCGCATTTCGGGGTTGGGCCGTGCACCGCAATTCTTAAGGTAGTAACAGCCCGATTTCTTTTCTTTTCGGGAATGGTTTCGCCTTTGGCTTTTGTTTCAGAAGGTTTGGTTTCCTTACCTCCTGGCATGGGTAGAACCTTCGGTTCATCTTCCTCCAAATCTTCTTCCTCAAAAAGATTGTCAAGTTCTTCTGGAGGTTTGAAATCCTGAATTAATGGCCTTTCTTCTTTCGTATCCTGAGATTTCAGCGGAAATTGCCACTTCCCTAGAGGAAAGGCAAGTGTCCTCACGACTTTTTCCCCATGAATCCCATTCAAACAATGCTCCAAAGACCAAACAATGTGATTTCCCTTGAACTTCATTCCATGAATCAATTCCGCACCTAAGTATAAAGCCGGAGAGCCTTTGGGTTCAAAACTCTTCCCCTCTGACCCTTTGAACCAAACCAATGCCCCAAAAGGAATCATGTAGCCCTCATAAGGGTAACCGTGAGCAGCCTCAAAACATGTCACTGGCGGATCAAGCGCAAACTCAAAATACCTCATGGCTAAAGGCCAGTGATCGGCCGTCATACCTGCATGCAGAAGCAATGAGGATACTGAACCTTTCACAGTCCTAATGGCAGCTTCAGCAATTGAATTGTGAATTTTGACATTTGGTGGTGCAGGGTCAGTGACAAAGCCCAACATCTTGGAAGCCTTCAGAATACCTTTTTCTCTGTCTGAAGATACTTCAACAATGTTCGGGGCGTCTTTCCCACAGAAATGTCTTAGGCCTTCTTCTGCATCATCGGCGCTTCTGGAATTACATGGATGGACACCAATTAAACCAGAGAAACTATCAACCAACACTAGAGCATCACTCTGCCCCCCGATCCCAATGCTGTCTGAAGCAACAATGAAGTCAGCTGAGATTCGCTCCATGTGTTCTGACGGCTCTTCTTTGTCTCTGGCTTTCTGAAGGGTTTCTCTCTGATTCTCTCTACGTCTATGAGGATTCTCATACAACTTGGCTTGCAAACAGGTGTCACAAGATCTACTCTTAGGCAAATGGGTCATGAGGTGATTAGGTTTCAACTCATCCGCCCACATTTCTTCGCCGTCCGCGCTTTGCGCAGGCCCGGCGTTCTCGCGACAACCCTCGCTTTGCTCACCTACGCCGACCGCGCTATGCGCGGGCCCGGCTTCGACCGCGCTATGCGCAGGTCCGGCATCGCTTTGGGCGGGAGTAGCTTCAATGCTTACGCATGGGGCATGTTTAAGATGCTCGGATTTGTCAGAGATAGCTATGTCACCCCCCCCTTCATGGGAATGACAGGTAATCCAATACTGCATATCACACGATAGGCGAAATACTGGTACATGATGCTCAATGCGATGGGCTTCCAAATATGTTCCCGAGGGATGACTGAGAAACGGCAATGCATTGGGTGTCCAATGGAAGCTATAACCTTCTTGTTCAACT